>CAUYSK010000605.1:0-10430 GCA_963575035.1 Avahi laniger | reverse complement strand
CATTAAATGATGGATGGAAGAATGCTTTCATTATCCAATCTTCACACAGCTTATAGAATAAGTATACAGAATCCAAGATACATGATGCTGAAAGTAGTTTTTATACATTTGCAAAGCATTATTGTCCTTTTTTTTTTTTTTTTTCTTATAGCCTTCATTTTTGTCTCATTGATCTTTTTGCAGTGGCCTTCTTTGATTCCCTTCTCCTTTGCATTTGTGTGTATTCTATAGATATTTTCTTTGTGGTTTCCATTGTGATTATATAACACATTTTAAAGTATAATATTCTGTCTTAGACCGATAACAGAATAACTTCAATTGAATACAAAAATTATACTCCTTAATAGCTCCACTCTCCACTTTGTTATTGATGTCAGAAATTACATCTTTATGTATTGTATACCTGCCTTTGTCCTTTAAATTCTATACAAGAATTAAAGTGGATTTATGTACCAAAATTACAATAATACTAGTTTCTGTATTTGTCCATGTAGTTCCTTTACTGGAGAACTTTATGTTTTTATATGGCTTCATGTTGCTATCTAGTGTCCTTTTGTTTCAACTTGAACAACTCCTTTAGCACTTCTTGTATTGTGGGTTTAGTGGTAATGAGCTTACTCAGCTTTTTTTCTTTTTCTTTCTTTTTTTTTTTGGGGACAGGATTTCACTCTGTCATCAGGCTGGAGTTCAGTGGCCCAATCATAGCTCACTGCAGCCTTGAACTCCTAGGCTGCAAAACAATCATCCTGCCTCAGCCTACCCCTCCCGTGTAACTGAGACTATAGGTGTATGCTGCTATACCTGGATATTATTTTAAAAACTTTTTTGTAGAGACAGGATCTCTGTGTTGTCTAGGATGGTCTCGAACTCCTAGCCTCAAGCGATCCTCCCGCTTTGGTCTCCCAAAGTGCTGGGATTACAGGCTTGAGCCTCTTGACCTGGACTTTTTTTAATCTGGAAAAGTCTTAATCTCTCCTTCATTTTTGACAGTTTTTCCTTATATAGAATTCTTGCTTGATGTGTGTTTTTTTTTTTTCTTTTCATGTCTTGACTATGTCATTCTACTGCCTTCTAGCCTGCATGGTTGCTACTTAAATCCACCCATAATGGATTTAGCTCTCTGCCCCTTTCTCTCTCTCTTTTCTCCTTTTAAAATTCACATAATGCATATATTGGCCTGCTTTATGGTATCTCATGAGTTCTAATGATTTCTTCACTCTTCTTCATTCTTTTTGCTTGTTGCTCCCCTATCTTAATGATTTCAAATGACTTGCCTTCAAGTTAGCTGATTCTTCTGCCTTGTCAAATCTGATGGTGAAACCCTTTAGTGAATTTCTCACTTCAGTTATTGTATTTATAAGCTCTAGAATTTATGTTTGGTTCTTTCTTAGTCTCTGTCTTTTTGTTGACATTCTCATTTTGTAAATGCTTTATTTTCCTGATTTCATTTAGCTGTCTTTCTGTGTTCCCTTTAGCTCATTTAGCATCTGAAAGGTAGTTATTTTAAATTTTTATCAGGAACTTTAGACATCTGTATTTCTTTAGGGTTATTTCATGTAGCTCTTTGTTTCTTTGATTGGGTCATGTTTTCCTGTTTCTTTGTAGGCCTTGTGGTCTTTTGTGGAGAGTTTAAAGAAAACAACCATACTTCACAGTCATTATGGACTGGCTTTGTACAGGGGAAAAGTTGCACTAATCAGCCCCGGAAGAGGTTTAGGACCTCTCAAATCTTTTTTGACAGTTGTCTTCTTTGGGCTTATGTGTATGTTTTTAACTATTTTAGTTTCCTTAAGTGCTTGCCCCTGTTTCTTATCTGGAGCCCACGATCTCTGGCTCCCTTGTCATCTGTCTGCTGTACTAGAATCTGTGTAGCTCTAACATGTTACAGAGCTGACTTCTATTTTTCAGGCTTCTAAAATATGTTGTCATTCTTGTCATGGCTCCAATTCAGAGGAGACATAAACCAATCTCTCAGGCGAACTTCAGACAAGATAGAATTTTGGATGTGTGGTCCACTCCTTTGTATCTGTCCTGAGGGAGGATCTGGGATTTGGGAGATTCCCTTCTTATTACAATGCACTATGCCAGGTAGGGGTAGGGCATGGGCATGTAAAATGCCTTGAACTTTCCTATCCTTTTTGAATGGAGTGCCTCCTTGGTTATGCATTGGCCTGGGTGCTGCATCTTTCAAGGAGTCTCTAGAATTTTCAAGACAAGTATTTTAGACCTTATGTTGCTGTTAACTTAGTATTTCCTGGGATGAACTGGGGCCTGGAGTTTTCTAGTCTGCCATTTTGTTGACATCTCTCCCTCCTTTGTGATTTTTAAATTGATCCTTATATTGTTAAATGTAGATAATTATATACAACAACTTTTGTTATGGAATGTAGAAACTGAATGTATATTATTTTACTATTATTAATATTTATATGCATATTATATTTAAATTTTCTTTCTCGCTCTCTTTTTTTAAACTGAGTTAATCTTGGAGGGTTTATCATATTTTATTTATCTCAGCTTTTCTTGCTGACCCAACTAGTTCTTAGTGAGTGTGCCAAGATATTTTTATTATTTGTTTCCCCTCTTTTTTTATAGTTCTCTAAGTCAGTTATCATAAATATTATAACTCATAATTTTCTTTGCTAATATTTTCTGTTATTGTACAGAGAGTCCTCCTGTTATATCAGACCTATTTGGTAGATAAAGGGATAAAAATGTTACACATTAACCTGTACCAGGCATAGAGAGTATTTTTTTTGTTAATGAATGCTAATGGTTTTGTTTCATATTATTTATACTCTTGTTAGTTCACTTAAGTAGAGAGAAAGTGGTTCAGAAGGAAAATAGTCTTACTACATGTCAGAGTAGCTGAGCTCTAATCTTGGATCTGTGCCTCACCTTTCTTGTCCATAGAAAGGATTTTTTCCTCACTTAGCAATTTTTAAGGATAAAATAAAAGTATGCAAAAATATTTTGAAATGTATGGTACACTATATAAATACAAAGTTAATTTTTTGTTTTCATGTTTTTAATGGATATGCTACATCATGTATTTTTCTTGCATTGAAACCTGTAGCATCATCTTAGATTTTATCAAAAGTATTCTGTGCCCTTCACTTTTAGTCCCTATTCTGGCTATATAAACCACTGGAGCACAACTATGGCTCCTTTCTATTGTAGTAATAAATTTGGGACTCCAGATAAATGTTATGAATTTCAAATATTTTTTTGTATCAGTATCCTAAACTTACTTCAGAGGCATTATATTTGCATATGGCCCATCAACATGACTGAAAAAATTTTTATCCTGGGGCAGACAAGAATTGTTTGCATTGACATGAATGTAAACCTCTGGTATATTTTATAATTATTATATTTATACTATGATTATTTGAAAAATGTAGTTACAAAGAGTCCTCAGATATATTCTTTTATAACTAAAGATTGGCAACAAAGAAGAAGGGGGTATATTTGGAAACATCATTATTTTCTAGAAATTAATATTATCATTTTGCCTGTACTTTCTTAGTATAGACAGATTTGTATATTTGCTTAGTGAATCTACTTTTTTTTATAGTCAGTCTTTACTGCATCTTAATTTATACTTTTGGTAGAAATCAGAGATATTGTCTAGATCTAAATATACTTTTTTGATTGGTTATAGACTGACACCTTTTTCCTTGAAGCTGTACACCTTGGAGATTTGTATAAGATTGTGATAGGTCATGATGGACTTGGGCCAGGTAAGAATTTTCCGTGGAGAATTCATGAAGGTTTGATTTTACTCTACTTATGTGAAACTCTGTTCAAATCTAGAAAACACTGTGGAAAACTTGTAGAAAACTGATCTCTGACAGTCTAAAATCAAAATATTGTCCCTAATGTCCTTTAAAATTTAACCAGATGTATTTTTCTTCAAAATGACATAGGCTTGGCCAAACAGATAATCTAGGATAGGCCTAGAATGCTAGACAGAGTGATTCAAAAAAAATAGAGGGAATTTGGTATTTATATATTGTGGCATGTGGTAGCAGTCCTCAGACTAGCAGCAGAGGCAGCAGTAGTTTCTCCTGGTGGTGATATTCTGTGAAGGCTAGTGATTGTCAGCAGTGGCATGGTAAGGAGACTGCCCTGGCAGTGGGGTCTCAGCTGTGTTTTCTGCTGCCATTTTGTTCCTGCTTCTTCCCCAGTTTTCTCATCAGCTCTGTGAGATGACTCACATCTTCCCAATAAACTCATTTTCTGCTACTGTATAAAATAGCCATAAGATAAGCAAAATCCATTTAACAGCAGACAGAATACTAAAGGGAACATACCAAAGAAAGGATAAAAAACCAAAAAGTGTAAAACATCTTATTTTTTGTCAGTTGATAGCTAATTTTAGAAAGTATGGGCCTGAATCCATAGTAAGCGTTAAGTCAAATAAGGTTACACTTTGACAATGAGTCAGATGATTCTCAGGCAAGCTTGTCAGTGTTTTGCTATAACACTGAAAGGACGTAGTCATCTTTTGGCCTTACTTCTGGGTTTTTGTTAATTTTTCTAAACAAAGGCAAAAATTCTTAGCCTGAAAAATCCTCATGTCCAATTATATGTTCTATGCAAGAGAAACACTTAAAATAAATGGCCCAGTAATAATAAAAATAAAAGTTTAGGTAGTGATATATCAGAAATATGTAAATAAATGATTTTAGTTATAATATTAATATTACAAGATAAAGTAAAAGTCAAGGCAATAAGCATTAAAAGGTATAAGGAAGGTAATTTTTTAAATAAAGTTTGATTTACAATGAGATTATAACATTCATGAGCTTTTATTCAGTAGATAACATTGCTAGTAAAAATATAAAGTAAAATCTTCTTAGATACTCAAAAAGAAATGAAAAGAAGATAGGATGGGATTTTATCATATGTCTCAGATTTTGGCAGGTTAGTCAGGTACTTCAGTTACTTTCTTCAAGTATTTGTAGTGTGTAGGCAGAGAAATACTTTCATTTCAAAGCTCCATGAAACATTTTTACAATTTGACTCATGTATTAGGCCAAAAAGAAAATCTCAATAAATTTCCCAAAATTGAGTCACATTCTCTGACCACAATTTAATGAAACCAAAATTTAATAAAAAAAGATGAAAGTAAAAAAAAATTCAATCACTTAGGTATTTCAGTCCTCTCCATAATTTGGAACCAAAATGGAAATCAAAATTGTAATTACATTCTAACAGAATGTTACAGTGGTATTTTTTCTGTCTCATTTTGGGCTTAGGTCTCAAAGGACCAAAATAAAATAATAGGAAGCAGGGTCTAACCATCTCTCTTAGTTTGTTCCAGGCTGGCATAACAGAATATCTTAGAGTGGGTAATTTATAAAGAATAGAAATTTGTTTCTTACAATTCTTGGAGGCTGGGAAGTCAAGGTTAAAGTCCTGGCATTTGCAATCTGGTGAGGGCCTTCTTGCATTGTCCTCCCTTGGCAGAAGGACAAAAAAGGCATAGCTAGTTCCCTTCAGCCCTTTTATAAGGGTACTAAAGGGCAGAGCCCTCATGACTTAACCACCTCCTAAAGGCCCCACCTCTTAACAGTATCACACTGGGTCTTAGGTTCCAACAGATGAATTTTGAGAGGGACACATATATCCAAACCCACCCCAGCATCATCCCAAATGTAGGTACAAGGCCACATATATAGGACTTATGAAGGAAGAAGTGGACAACAAATTAGGGATTCACTCTTGAGTGTAAAGGGTATAGGTTTTTGTTTTAGTAGGTCAGCAGTTGCTGTGATATCTGTATAGCACCCAGTAGCAGGAGAGGGTGGAAGGTGTTTTTCCTACATGAAGAAACCACTTGAAGAACCTGTGCCATCTAGAATTTGTTACATGCCTCCTACCTGAATAACAGTCTACAGGCTGCCTCGGTGGCCTTTGGCCATGAAGTAAGGGAAGCTTGGAGAATAGTCAATGTAGAATTTTAGGCAGATAATCAGAGCAGATATGAAGGTTAATGATCCCTAGAGTTAGAGGGTCTTCAAAGAACCCACCAAACTCTCCATAGTCTGCTTTTAAATATCTGTTAACCAATATATTATATATGTAAATAATGCCAGTTAATAAGACTTTCCTAGATTATTACCTCTCCTCTTTCCCCATCCTTTTTATCCTGTTTCTAACTTGGAAGGATCAAAAATCATAATGTGAGTGCTTGGAATTGAAGACGAGGTAGCATTAGGTTGAACATCCCAAATCTGAAAATCCAAAATTTGAAATGCTTCAAAATTTGAAACTTTTTGAGTGCTGTAATGATGCTCAAAAGATATGCTTATTGGAGCACTTCAGATTTCGGATTTTTGGATTTGTCATGCTTAAGCAGTACATATAAACACAAATATCCTCAAGTACGAAAAAATCCTAAAACTGAAACACTTCTGGTCCCAAGCATTTCAGATGAGGGATATTCAGCCTGTATAAGACAGGAGGAAGAAGTCACCCTGGGAGCTTGCCCACCTCCTGAAGTTCTAGAATTGAAGATGGGGGAGGAGAGACATTTTATCTTTAAATGAAATTTGGAGTTTTGATTATTACATGGGATTGGTCATTATAATTGTTGAAATGTGCCAAGTTTTGCTATAAAAAAAAACCCCAATGGTCTTTTTATCTGAGAGTGACCAGCAAAATCATAGTACATGTTCTAGATTTCATTCAAAGAGGGGAAGAAAAGGAACAGTTCTGTGAATAGATTTAAATGGATAGAGGTGTGAAAATAAATTTTCTTTTTGTTCCTTGTGGAATTCTGGTCTTTCAACATAAGGAGTGTATCACTGACTATTTAGAAAATAGTAGTACAATTTATAATAATTCAAAGGCATATTCAAAGTCTCACTTTCAGTATTGTTTAGTAGGAAAGACAAACCCTTTTCTCTATGCTCTCAACACTCAACATTCCTGTGACCAAATGTGTAGGATTCTCCTTCCAATACCCCACAACAACCTGGGTGTCCTACAATTTAATTCAATTTTGACAATATCTACTGGAGTTAGTGTCAGATCCCACAGGTTAAGGGATCAGTCCTACAAGACTGGCCCCTACTTCAGATATCAATCACAAGTCTAGCCCTCCAGAACTTCTGACCAATTGGCTATAAATTGGTTCCCACAACCCCCTCCTCAACTTCAGTTATTTGCTAGAGCAATTCACAGAACTCAAGGAAACACTAACACTTATTGGTTTATTGTAAAAGGTATTATAAAAGATACAGATGAACAGCTAGATGAAGAGATACACAGGGTAAATGGGTGGGATGGTGCACGGAGCTTCCATGTCCTCTTCAGGTGCATCACCTTCCCAGCACCTCCAGGTCTCCAGCAACCTGGAAGTTCTCTGAACTTTGTCCTTTAGGGTTTTATGGAGGCTTTATTACATAGGCAGGATTGATTAAATCATTGGTTGTTGGTGATCCAGTCAACTTTCAGTCCCTCTTTCCTCCCCTTTTCCCCCAGGTTTGGAGGTGGAACTGAAAGTTCCAACCCTCACATCAGTGTGGTTGGTTCCTCTGGCCAACCAGTCTCTTCCCTGAGGCTGATCAGGAGCAGAGGCCACTCGTCATCTCATTAGCATACAAAAAGACACTTAATCACATTGGCAATTCCAAAGATTTTAGGAGCTGTTTGCCAGGAAACCAAAGAAGAAGGGAAGAAGACCAAAAATATATTTCTTACTGTAAATTACAATGAGAAGTATTAATAAAGAGGAAAATAAAAATAAGTGAATTAAACAATTCAAAAAGGTATGTAAGGCATAAGGAAATATTGAGAAAATTATGAGGAAGAAAATAAAGATAAAATAGAAATCAAAGACAAAAAATAGAAAAACAAAAGAATTGACATCACTTATAAGAGCTGGTTCTTAGGGGAAAAAATAGTTGACACATGTAATAAACCAGACACTGAAAAGTCTGGTAAAAAAGCGAGTCACTGGGCATGGTGGTAAACACATGTTGTCCCAGCTACTCAGGAGGTGGAGGTGGGAGGATTGCTAGAGCCCAGGAATGTGAGACCACCTGGGCAGCATAATGAGATCCTGTCTATAAAAAAATTTGAAAAAATAAAATAAAATAGAGAAAGAAAATAAATCCTAAAATTAGATAGAATAAGTGAATATACATGGGATATAAAAACTTCAAGAGTACTGTATTAAGTTTTGGGCTAATAAACTTTATGAAAAGGATGACTAAGAAAAATTAACCCAAGAAATTTGGCCTGAGAAATTATGAATGACCCAAGAAAGTAAATTTGACTCAGTATTGACCCAAGAAAAAGTAAAAAATAAGAATAGTCAATAAAAATAAATTTTTTAGAGGGCTTAATTACCTCCAAAAAACTCTGGCTGTGTTTGAATTTATGAGTACTTTCTGTAAAATGTTCAAGAAGCAGATAGTTCCAGTGCTGTATAGAATGTTCCAGATGGCTTCTAAATAGATTAATAGTACCAAAACTTGAATATGTGCAAAATATAGAAATGTGATTCCATAATTCTTACATTTGTCTTCTAATATGTTCAAGATGTGAGCAGGAACTCCTATGGACCTCAGAGGGTATATTCTAAAGGAGCTATTAAATATTTTCTTGTTATATTCATGTTTTATATTAAAAATTCAAGTAAATAATTTTGATAATTTTTTCATATTTGTTTTAAAATATTTTAAACTGAGGTAAAATTTCTCATTTCCCCTACCCTAAATATTCAAATAAAATTGATGATGTGTGACTTCCAAGAATTTGCGCAGTACAGCAACTGTGCACAGTGCAGAAACCAATGCCCCATTGGTTTCACAGGGTTTTCATTTTCTAGAAGAAGAGTTATGGGTCAGTCTCACTGATAAATATATGTACAGATATTCTAAGTGAAATGTGTAAAAGTAAATCAAGAAGTATAATACATAACAACATTAATACATAACAATAAGTAGGGTTTATGCCAAGAAATTGAAGGAGAGTTCCATATAAGGAAATCTATTAATAAAATATATCACCTCAAAAGGTTGAAGCAGAAAAATTAATTGTTAACAGTTAAGATCTTTTTCTGTTAAAAATTCTTTAAAAATTTGGAACAAAAAAAATATTAATTTAAAATTATTTAAAAATTTAACTTAGGCCAACCTCTTAATAAACAATGAAATCCATTAAAAACAGAAATAGGAGAAAGATTTTTCTCATTATGAATATATACTAGTTATTCTTTGGAAAGCATCATAATAAGGATTATAATAAGATTTTTAAAGCAGTTATATTTTGGAAAGAAGTTAAAATTATTGCTCACAGGAGATAAAAATATCTATTAAGATTCAAGGAGGACCAACTGAAAAATGAATAAAAGAAATAAGAGAATTTATAAGGTGACTAAATATTAAATCAATATATAATAAATGGTGACTGTTTTATATACTAGCAATATTTGAAAATATAAGATAAAAAAGTCTTCTTCAGAGTAGCAGCCAAAATATGTGCGTCTAATAACTAATATCAACAATAAAAAATACAGTCCCATTTGTATTAGACTGGCCTTATCTGAAGGGCATATTAAGAAGTACTAGGGGCTGTAGTCAAGAAAGTTTAATTTACAGGTTTTGGAGTAAGCGATCCTATTTGTTCCTTAATGATTCATTTACCGATGATCGTGGCTGGCTGTGTAATCCAGTCCTCGTGATGCTCCAGAAGCACTGCCATGTTTGGTGAGCCAGGTGAAGGTTTTGTGCACCACATATTTAGCTTAGGCCCCGGTTGCCTGTTTCTGCGGTGTGTCAGCAGTAAAAGGAATCCAGAATTTTGGTAAGCCAAATTGCACCTAGGCCTGTCCTCTTGGTTTGCTGAAAGCAATCTGCTGCCAGATTCGTTTTATATAATATCCCAGGCTACAGAGGAAAGAGACAGCTGCAGTGGTTTCTTTATAGAACGACTATTGGTTGTTCCAAAATCAAGTGAAGCATCACAAGTGAGGAAATGAGAGAATTAATTGAGGGGGGTAATAATGTACAAATTTACCTACTAATTTTGATCAAGAGACATCACAAACTCAGAGGAGAGAAAATCTGAAATGCAGAGCAACACAAGTCACTCAAACGTAAGTTCTGAGACAGATAGCAGAGTTCCTTTTCTAGCCTTAAGTCAAATAAGCCAATCACGAAAGACCACTCGTGTGATTCTGTTTGTCTGAAATGTCCAGAATAGAGAATTATATCAGTCAGGAAGTAGGTTAGTGGTTGCCTAGGTCTGGGAGAGAGAAAAGAGGGGAGATGTTGAGTAGGTTCAATGTTTCTTTTGGGGCTGATGAAAATGTACTGAATTTGGGTTACGGTGATGGTTGCACAACCCTGCAAATGTATTACACACCACTGAACCTATTTAAACAAGTAAACTTTATGGTCTGTAAATTATTT
>CAUYSK010000604.1:0-15271 GCA_963575035.1 Avahi laniger | reverse complement strand
AGATCCCCAAGAATGAAGCTGAGTTTAAACGGACACATGTAGGTATATTCAGTTCTAATAGAAGCTGCTAGATCGTTTTCCCAAAAGATCTGAACGATTCGGATTCACAAGCCACCGTGAGAATACGCTTTTCCCATTTCTGTCAGCAGTAGGTGGTGGGTGCTGTTTGTTTAAAATTTCCCCAAGCTGAGGAGTATGAGGGGATCTCATTATTTTTTCTTTAATCTGCAATTCCCTGTTTCCTAGTATGTTAAAGGAGCATTTTTTAATGGTTAAGAGAACTACTTTGCAGCACTTTGGGAGGCCGAGGTGGGAGGACTGCTTGAGGCCGTAAGTTTGAGATCAGCCTGGCAGCAACCCTGTTTCTATAAAACATTTGTAACATTAGCTGGGTACGGCGGTGTGCGCCTGAGGTGGGGAGCTGCTCATGTTCTGGAGTCTGGGCTGCCGTGGACTATGAGCAGGCCACTGCGCTCTGGCCTGGGTGACAAAACACCAACCAACCAAAAAACCGAAAGAAAAAAAGGACTGCTTTGCATTTGCCCTTCAGTGAATTGCCTTTACATACTTTTTGCCCACATTTGAATTGGGTTTTCTTGTCAAATTATAAGATCTCTTTGTATAATATGAATATTAACACTACAGCTAAAATCAGTGCTGTTTGCAAAAATTTTCTTTTTCTGAACTCTATCACAGGACTATTGACAAATGGCTTCTGGGATCTTTTGCTATACAAAATTTTCTAATTCCTACGTGGCCAATTTTGCTTTAAAGTTTCTGGCTTTCTGGTCAAGTGTCTCTTGAACCCTAGGTTGTACATGCAGCCTAAATTTCTTAGTGCTAAATCTGTAATCTATTTTATTTTACATATGGTATTAAAATACGATGCCGTGGTCTAGCTTTATTTCTTCCAGATGGCTAGCCAGTTACTCAAGCATTAGCAAATAAACCCACTGAATCGAATACCACCCTTGTCATATATTACATTTTCAGACATGCTTGCATCTATTATATTTCTAAATTCTGTATTTTGTTCCATTGACCTTTGTGTCTAATCTTATGCCAATATCACATTGATTTGATTACAAGAGGTTTAAAATAGGTTTTAAAATCTGTTAATGGAAGCCCTCTTCGCTATTTTTTTGTTTTCCTAGAAGCTAGTCTCAAACACTTAACTCCTTCCTTATAAACTTAAAGAACATTTTAATCAATTTTTCTTTCAGAGATAGTTCTCTTTTGCCCAGGCTGGAGTGCAGTGGCTGTTCACAGGGGTGATCACAGCACTACAGCTTTGAACTCCAGGGCTCGGGTGATCCTCTTGCCTCAGCCTCCCAAGTAGCTGGGACTGCAGGTGTGTGCCACTGTGCCCAGCTTAATTTTCAGAAAGCTGTAATTCATTTTTAATTTTTGTAAAGGGGATATTAAGTCTTCTCAGAAAATGGTTTATCTATTTGTAAAGACTTTAATTCAGATTTTATACTTTCCTCATAAATATTAGGTAATTAAGTATGGAATGTCCAATTTCCTTAAGTACTAAATTTGACAGCTGCTATCTCTGACATTTCACTTTGACGCTTTTTTTTTCATTGTGAAGGTATATCCTCATTCTTTCAAAGGCATGTTTTGGCTTGTGATTATATTTCAAATTTTTTTTTTTAAAGCAATTTTTGTGAAACCATGGGTAAGTCGAAATTTTGTGTTATTTTTGAATATGAGTTCTGTTGTGGAGCCAACAGAACAGCGCAGGCAGCTCAAAATATCAACAAAGTGTTTGGGAAGGATGTGGCTAAGGAATGCATAGAATGTCAATGGTTCAAGAAGTTCTGCTCTGGTGATTTTAATCTTGTAAATGAGCCATGTGGGTGACCTGAGACCAAGGTGGATAACGATGAGCTGAAAGCTGTAGTGGAAGCGAATCCATCTCAACCTACCCATGAATTAGCAGCAAGGTCTGACATTACTATTCCAACAATATTGGACTATTTGAAACAAATGGGCAAGGTAAAGAAGCTGGATAGATGGGTACCCGCATGAATTAAATGAGCATCAGAAGAGAAATCATCTGGAAGCTTGCCTTTCTTTGCAGTCACAACAGAAAGGCGAACCATTTCTATGCCATATTGTTATGTGTGATGAAAAACGGATTCTTTTTGACAATTGCAAGTGTTTGGCACAATGGCTGGATAAAGACGAAGCGTTGAAACACATTCCAAAACCAAACAGTCATTGAAAAAAGCTAATGGTGTCTGGTGGTCCAGCGCTGGCATTATCCGCTGCGGCTTTACGAAACCTGGTCAGTCGACTACAGCAGGTGTCTACTGCAACCAGCTGGACGGAATGACGAGGATGCTTGCAATTAAGCAGCCGAGACTGGTCAACAGAGACAGGCCAGTCCTCTTGCAAGACCACATGTCACACAAACAACGCTGCTCCAACCACAGCAGCTGGACTTGGAAACTCCCTGTCATCCACCGTATTGACCAGACCTTGCACCAGCTGACTAGCACTTCTTCCAGGCTTTGGACCACTTCTTGCAAGGAGAAATATTCAATTCTCAACAAGCTGTGGAAAACACCTTTTATGATTTCATTGCCACTTTCTCTCCAGGCTTCTTTGCGGCTGGCATAAACAAGCTACCATTAAGATGGCAAAACTCTGTCAACAGTTTAGGCACATATTTTGATTAATTGTACTGCTTCTTGTTTGAAATATAGTAAACTAAACTTTTGATTTGAAATTGGACATTTCATATTTAATGACCTAAATATATTCCTAAATATTTTACAGTTTTGCCATCATAGTGAATAGAATATTTTCCTATTTCTATTGATGGTATAATGAAAACCTGATTTTTATACTTTAATTTTCCTAATTGCTTCTATAGTGTTTAAGTTTTTTACTTCTCTGTAATTAATTTCAGTAATTTTGATAAAAAATCATCTGTTTCCTCTGGGTTCCAGATTTGTTGCCCGGAAGGGCATGCGGTATTTTCTTATTCTGTTTCATGTATCTGTGGTAATGTCTCTTTTCTCACTACTAATTTTGTGTATTGTGCTCTTTTCCCTTCTCCAGGATCATGAGGTGCTTAGCCCTTTTAATGATCTTTCCAAAGAAACAGCTTTCAATTTATTCTTTTCACAACTTTTTTAAAACTGTTTCACTGATTTCACATTTAACTTTCTCTTACTAGTTTCTTTTGACTTATGTGCCTAAACTGTCTTCTAGAATTTTTACGGTTTCAGGTCTTATATTTAAGTCTTTAATCCACCTTGAGTTAATTTTTGTATACAGTAAGACATAGGGATCCAGTTTCATTCTTCTGTATGTGGCTATCCAGTTTTCCCAGAACCATTTATTGAATAGGGCATCCTTTCCCCAGTGTATGTTTTTCTCTGCTGTGTTGAAAATCAGTTGGTTGTAACTATATGGCTTTACTTCTGGGTTCTCTATTGTGTTCCACTGGCCTGTGTCTATCTTTACATCAGTACCATGCTGTTTTGGTTACTACAGCCTTTTTTAAATGAAGATTTTTTTTTTTTTTTTAATGGCTATAAATTCTCCTCTAAGTACAGCTTTTTCTGTGTCCCATTGGTTCTGGTATGTAATATTTGTTTTCATGATAGTTTACAATTTTTGTTTTTGTTGCCGTTCATTCTTTGAGTTCCTCATTAATCTGGAAATTCTGTTGTTTGTTTTTCAACCATTATGGTTACGTTACCTTTTCTAGCACTCAAAATAAAACTGTTTTTCTGCTATTTTATGAAAACCAGATATCAGTGATTTCATACATACTTTCCTCACACCAAGATACCTTATTTCTTCACTGTTTTCCCTCACTAAGGTATGGACTTAAAATATTTTTACTCTCCTCACCTAACTCCAAGAGACCTCTCTTCCAACTTGTAGGTATTACTGAAAAAGTCTGGTAATTTTAGTTTCAGATTATTATTTTCTTTTAGTCTGTGTTTCCTATTATGAAAATCTATATTTAGCACATAGTGTGCACATATAATCTTATAAACACTGAAGAAAAAATTCCACGTTACTACCTGTAAGGTTCTGTGGGAAAGATCCATGAGTTTCCTCTTGTATTGTGCAATTTTGGCCATGGTTGTAGTTTGATTCTTTTGTAGCTCACCAATATCTTCAGATATGATCTGTTTAAAAAAAAAATTTTTTTTAAGTAAATCAAGTATAGAAATCACAGTTATTTAGCAAAGTCTAATATGCAAAGTCTAATTCTCAGATAAGCCTGAGATTCACCCCTCAAAATATAAACTCTTTTCCTTTAAATCAGCTTTTATATTTCTTCCCTTTTTATACATCTAAAAATTCTGAAAGTACAACTCAAAATTTTCTTTAAAGGTCCAGGAAATTTAGTGATGAGACAATGTGTAGAAAAAATAAAACATATGCTTCAGAAATAATTAAGGATTTGAAGTAATGTTATAGAATAGAGCCAACACCTAGGCCTGAATTTAAAAAGTTAAGATCTATAAGATGCCCTCCAGGCAGTGCCTTAGTAGGTAATTAGCCCTGAATCTAACTACTGCCAGGAAGTACAGTACAGTTCAGCAGTAACTGTTACAGAATACTTGGAGACAGCAGAGTAGAGATGAAAAGGAATGATATTAATCATACGACCAAATGTAATTCTATGCCTCTGATTTGCTTTTTGCCTGGTCTAAAATCCCAGTGTTGTGCCTTATGAAGTCTTAATCTTACAGACTGGGTTAAAATCTCACCATTACATTAAAGCCCTATGATCAGAATTAATCCCTTAATTGTGTCTATCATAATGAATCATTCTCTGTCACTGACTTGTACTGACATGTTATAAGGAAGAGATAAGACCGTGTGAGGCATATTTATGTCCACCTGCACGTGTCACCTTTTAAAGAAACTTTCCAATGCCAGGCCAAACTGAAGGGACAAAATCAGGTAGCCATGTTGTACACTATGTAACTTAGGCACCCTACCCATCCTAATTTTGAGAAAGTTGGGCTTCCAGACACAAGAGTAATTACAACATTATTTTCTACCAGTAATAACTAAAAAAAGAGAAATGTTAGCATTTATGGTATTTATTGACGAATACTAATAGGAATTAACTCCAGAAAGAATGTACAAGATTTTTTAAAGGAATATTTAAAAACTATTTTAAAGGATATAAAAGACCTCAATGATTAAAGAGACATACCAAATTCATGGATGGAATGATTTAATAAGATTCAATTCTCCACAAATTAGTCTTTACATTTAATGCAATTCCAACTATAGTTATAGCATTTTGACAAACTGATTCTAAAATGTTTATGGAAGACTAAAGAGCCATAAAGAGCTAAGAAAACTTTGAAAAGAAGAACAAAGATTAGAGATTCACTCTGCTAGATATTAAGATATACTACAAAGCCATAAGCGTAAAAAGATTTGGTACTAGTACAAGAATAGACCAACTGGCCACTGAAAAATAAGACAGGGTCTAGAGACATCACATATATATGGAAACTTGGTATAATTGAAATTCTTTGATCTATCATTGTGAATGTTAAATTTTGACAGATGATATTCAAAATATGAAACCACTACTTACAGAAAAATAAAGTTGGGTTCATACCACATACTATACATAAAGGTGAACTCCATGTGGACAAAAGATCCAAATGTGAAAGGTTAAATTCTAAAATGTTAAAAAAAAAAAAAAAATGGAGACTCTTAGGCCTTGGGGTGAAAAATGATTTAAGCAAAGTCTCAAAAAGAAAACACAAGGTGAAAAATTAATGGGTATCATTACATTAGGGATTTCCATTCAACTAAGGACACCAAAGACAGAGTTAACAGAGAGATGAGAAACTAGAAGATATTTATAATGTTATAAACAGAAGGACTATAATCTAGAGTAAATGATGAACTACTGAAGTTCAATAAAGAAAAGACAGGAAGTCCGATAGAAAAATAGGCAAAAAACATGAAAGATTTCAGTTCTGGACAAGATGGACTAAGCATGTGCCACCTGATCTCTCCCATTTAACACTGCTATAAAACTCGGATGGGATGCATGAGGTGGTATCTGAGGACTCTGAAAAGTACACAGTGGCAGGAAGATCAGGGAAGAAGACGTGAACTAAAGTACCACTGACGTGGAGGTGTGTTTGCCAGTTTTCCCCTCAGGCATCCCTAGTCTGGTTTCAACCCAGCCCCACACCTGGACATGAGCAGAGAGCTCTAAGAGGAGCTGCCGGTTCTAATGGAGGAGATACTTTGTAACATCAGCCCTATCAATTTGCGGCCAGATAATCCTTTGTTGCAAGAGTGCTGTCCTGCACGCTGCAGGATGTGTAGCAGCATCCAGGCCTCCACACTAGATGCCTGTGGCCCTTCCCAACCAAGAGTCTGCAGACAGACTCCCCACATGTACTCTGGGGGACAAAGTCACCGCCACCACCATCGCTACAACCTCCCACTGAGAGCTACCGCTCTGAAGCAACCACTAAAAACAAACTAATAGTTGAAATGATAAACTAAAAATGGAATGCTAACAAAGTCCAAATAACCCCAAAGAAGGCAGGTAAGAGGAAAGAGAGGAATAAAAAACAGAGGTAACAAAGAGAAAACAAATAATAAAACAGTAGGCCTGAATCCAAATTTCATGCTATCTACAAGAAACTCACTTCAAGTATAGAGATATAGGTAGGTTAAAAGCAAAAAGACAAAGACACTGCAAAAACACTTATCAAAAGAAAGAGCGATTATGTTACCATCAGACACAAGCAGACTTCACAGCAAGTGTCTGAGTAAGTGTGCATGACAGATGAATGGATACAGATGGAACAGCAAGTCTCGGCTGAGGAAAAAGAAAAAAAAAAGGAAAAAAACTCCGCAATTTTGTCATTCATTGCAACATGGGTAACTTGGAGGCAGTGTGCATAGTGAAATAAGCCAGGAACAGAAAGATATAACACCACGTGTTCTCACTCATATGTGGAAGCTAAAAAAGTTGATCCCATAGAAATAGCAGGTAGAATGGTGGTTACTGGAGGCAGGGAAGGGTGTGGGGGAGGCTGGAATCTCCAAAGATCGGCTGATGGATACAAACTGCAGCTAGCTAGCAGGAATAAATTCTCATATCCTGTAGCACCATGAGGTGACTGTAATTAACAATTTATTGTGTATTTTCAAGTAGCTACAGGAGTGGATCTTAAAGGTTTCCAACACGGAGAAATGAAGTTTAAAGGTGATAGATACGCTAATTACACTGATTTGATCATGACACATTGTATACTTGTACTGAGTTATCACGCTGTACCATGTAAGTATGTACAATTATTATGTGTCCTTTAAAAATAACAATAAAGGCAAAATAAAAAGCCATTAGATAAGATTTTAAAAAATTACCAGGAATAAAGAGGTAATATTTCCAAGAAAACAAAATAATCCTAGATAAAAATGTATCTATCAAAAAAGCTTCAAGATACATGAAGCAAAAATAGACAAAACTGAAAGAAGACGACAAATCCATAACTGTAGCTGGAGACTTCAATTCTCTTCTCACAATAATCAAACTAGTAGACAGAAAAATGAAGAATATAGAACTGAATAATACCATCAACCACTGGATCTCAGTTCTCACTGACACTAAAAGAAAACTCCACCCAAGAACAGCAGAATACACATTATTTTAATAGGCGCCTGGGTTATAAAACCCTAACAAAGTTAAAAGAATTGAAATCACAAAATGTTTAACAATCTTTAAGTATTTGATTATGAAAGCCTACTAAATAAAATATTAAGTAGATTTAAGCATGCAATAATTTAATTTGCTTCATCAACATATACCAAGACAATTATAACAACAAAGGATAAGTGTAGCCTTCATTTTCCTAAGGCCCCATAAATAAGTTTTTAATAAAGAATATAATATGCAATCTTCAGCTAAAATTGGAAATGACAGTCTAATTAATTTGTTAAGCCAACAATTCTAAATTCATTATTAAAATATATCAAATCAGATTTACATGATTTGGAACTCTATCATAAACAGGTAGTTGTATAAAACTATAATTATTAATTTGCAGTGTATGCTATTTTGTTCCCCTGCAAAATAAAACAGCAGCACACAAAGTAAAAAGAATTAAGCGTCTTTAATAGCTCTTCCTACTCCCAGGGCCAGAGAATGAAAAGCTAAATGCTTACATCTAATCTGGTTTGATGCTGCTTAGTCATCTGATCTTGAACCTTCAGTCTTCGGAGCAGCTCTTTGAAACCCACCATTGGTACAGGAATTAACCTGAAGAAATTCAAGTAGACAATTTTCAGATCTTAAGCCTATTATCAAAATGTAAGACGTTAGGGTTCTCAGGGTAACATCCATGAAATTTTACATCAAATTTCTAGGGTTCTAAGGCAGATCTATGACTATGAAATAAAAAATGTTAGGGGGTAGGTGAAACAAAAAACAAAAAGAAAAAAGAAAGAGGAAAAAAAATGTAACACCATAGAGATTTTTATTTAACCTCTCTATTTTACAAATGAGGAAATACAGTGCAGTCAAAAAATCGCACTATTAAATGCAATGTATTAGGGGACCGGCACTCAGATTTCTCCACTCCTGGTTCTCACCACACTAAGCTTCCTTACCATAATCAGTAATTTTTTAAAAGCAATGAAAAGAGGCCGGGTGTGGTGGCTCATGCCTGTAATCGTAGCACTCTGGGAGGCCAAGGCGGGAGGATCGCTCGAGGTCAGGAGTTCAAGACCAGCCTGAGCAAGAGCGAGACCTCGTCTCCACTAAAAAATAGAAAGGAAGTATCTGGACAACTAAAAAAAAAAATTAGCCGGGCATGGTGGCGCATGCCTGTAGTCCCAGCTACTCGGGAGGCTGACGCAGGAGAATTGCTTGAGCCCAGGAGTTTGAGGTTGCTGTGAGCTAGGCTGATGCCACGGCACTCTACCCTAGGCAACAGAGCAAGACTCTGTCTCCAAAAAAAAAAAAGCAATGAAAAGAAACTCACCTCATATGTAAGAATTATAACGAATAGCTCATATTTGTTTGCTTTCCTAGTAGCAAGCATTAGTTCTCATATGAAACAAGATGAAGATATACTTACTTTTCAGAATCAGGGTTATCCACCTTGGCTTGTTCCCAGATAATAGGATCAACGCCTATCATAAAGAAAACATTTATTATCTAAAACAAATTATTTTCTATTTTTATGAAATTTGTATGAGAGAGGTTTTCCTAAAGTAATATTCAAAACCCAGAAGATATAAAAAGACTGTCAAATATGATCACTGTAAAAATAAAAATTTTGTAGAATAAATAAATCTTAAAAAAGCACAGATTGAAAGGAAATATCTAAAACCTATAGGATAATAGATTAACCTCCAGAATATGGAAAGCGCTCCTATAAATCAAAAAGGAAGAAGGGGAGGGGGAGCGAGGGAAAAAAAAAGGAAGACAAAAAATCTAATAGAAAATGGGTGAAAAATACCAATAGGTAATTCACAAAAAATACAAACATGTAGCTAATAAACATATACAAAAAGATGTTCAACTTTACTAGTAATCAAGGAGATGCAAATTAAAGTAAGTACTGATTTTTTAATTATTTTACCATCGGTGGCAAAAAAAAATATGAGAAAAATAACAGATTTCCTATTATGAATGTAAATGGTGCAACTTTCTTTGAAAGGCAGTTTGACTTGGGAGGCTAAGGTAGGATGATCACTTGAGGTCAGGAGTTTGAGACCAGCCTGAGCAACAACGAGACCCCGTCTCTACTAAAAACGGAAAAACTTAGCCAGGCGTAGTGGCACGTGCCTATTGTCCCAGCTACTTGGGAGGCTGAGGCAGAAGGACTGAAGTTGCTGTGAGCTAAGCTGACAACATGGCACTCTAGCCCAGGCAACAGAGCAAGACTCTGTCTCAAAAAAAAAAGAGAAAATTTGACAATATCTAACATATGACACTGACTCAAAAATTTCATTGCCAGAGATCTCTTCTAAAGAAATATATACCTACGTATTCTAAAACATACTTACAAGGATGTTAATTGTGGCATAGTTTATAACAGTGAAAAGACAGAAACAACCTCGAAGTAAAGGTATATTCGCAGAATACTATGTAATGTTTAAATAGAGTAAGAATTATCTTCGTGTACTGACATAAAAAGTACTAAGAAATACCATGAGTAAAAAGGCAAACTGCAGTAAATGTACAGTGCAGAAACCTTTTTTAAAGGACTGACATGTAAATATGCTTCCATGTAAAACCACAGACAAAGGACTAATAGAGTACCATAAATTATTAAGAGCTACTTCTGGGGAAGGGAGGTAAAGGGGACCTATCACATCTCCTTTATTTGAATCTAGTCATGCCATCTAGAATTTATTACAGTGAGAACACATTCAGGTTTTATTTGAATACTCAGTTAAATCAAGAGATAAGCTAGAAAAAATAAATCAAAATATTACCAGTGAATTACCTTTGGTTAGATGGATTATAGACTATGGACTATTTTTCCCTAGTTCACCATTTCTGAAAATTTCTAACAAAACATATTAGACTATATAGGAAAAAAACTAATTGACTGAATTACTACAAATATTCAAAATTATATCCTAAATAGGCAGACATGTAAAAAGTTGACACTAGTTTTATTTACATTAAAAACCAACCAACCTCTCCCAAAATAGGGGGAGCATTTAGTTCTAAATCTTTCGTTTTTTGAACTCTATGATTCTAGAAACATACCAGCAGGAGGATTCTGTAAAAGCTGTTTGACTTGTGCAGGAGAAAGTTCTGTTCTAGTCATAGAAAGGGTTACGCCAAGTTGCTGCAATTGTGTTTTCACGTTGGCTTGCTCAAAATGGGCATATAACGTTGTAGCTGGAACTCTTCTTGAAGTACCATTTGGAGAACGCTCCACAACATAAATGACAACTTCTGTCCTAAACGAAAGATAACCAATTTATAAAATACGGAGCACGGAACTCCTGGCCATAAATCGCAACACGTGATTTTAGAAGGGTGCAAGCTAAATTCAAATATGGTTGTTTTTTGCATGTCTTCTACATTCACAGGAAAGAAAGGAAAACTAAATTAATTAATTTTAAAAAACCAAAAATGGTTGTTTTAGAAGGGAATTAAAATGTTTTCTTCATAAATCTTGGAAAATAAGAAACCTTTACTTTATGCTATCTTCACTCATAAATCAACTTAAATGATAAAGTTAAAATGAGGCAGGTAAATAAGATAATATTTATAAAAGGGTTTGCTTAGCTGCAAAGTCACATATAAATATTATTTATTATATTTTCCAGAATTGAAAAGTACTTTGGAGATTCTGTTGAAACTTAGTCTACAATTAAGACTAAGAAGTAAAATCTGATTCAGTTAATATATCTCATTAATAATAGTAATTTTTCTAACCCTAAATATCCTAGAGTAAATGTCTTGCCACTAAGACAGAATATATACATAGGACAAGGGAAGTAAAGCAATCACATTTATCCATGAATGAATATAAATAGTAATCAGTTAATAAAACTTTCTAATAATGTCTTTGTGGCCCTCAATTTGCACACAGCCATGATAAATGTTTCCTTCCTGGTCCTAAATGAAAATCCAAGAAATTACTAGCATCTAATGAGTTAAGAAATCTAAAAGTTTTTTTAAAAACTTTTGAACAAATGTTTCTATAAATACTGAATAATCACTAGCTGAGAAAAACCGTTCTGCTCTGAGATTTAATTTGTACTTCAGCAACAAAAACACCGTTGAACCTCTCTTTGGACTACGGCACGCAGAAATAAACAGTATATTTAATGCATACTTACTGATCATCTGGCAATGTTTTAATACCCTCTACATTTACAGTAAGGGTCTGGTTTCCTCCCAAAACTTTATGCAATGATTCTACCAACTGCTGTTGCTGGCTTCGAATATCTGTTTCTTTTTTGTTGAAAACTAAAACCACTAGCCCATCTTCATCTTTATTACTGGGCATACAACTATAACCTACTGCCTGTGGAATGACAAAATAAACAATATTAAAAATTTGTACAGATCTTAAATTAGGTGTTTAATATTAATAGTTTAATATCTGCTAAAACAGGGAAAACTTAATATCTGGCAATGAAGGAAATAGTGTTTCTTCCCACCACTCCGTGCCCTAGGAGGTCACAAAATTATAAAGAAAAATATTGCGCCCAAGAATAACTTAAATCTATAGAGTGAAATTAAAATTTCCTCTTCAACACAGTAACTAAAGAGCTTTCTCCTTCCCAAAATTTTGAAATCCATTATTGTTGGGTGTTTCTGAACTGCTGAAACAACTCTCGAGCCTATAATCCCAGAAACTTGGGAGGCCAAAGTGGGAGGATCACTTGGGGCCAGGAGTTTGAGACCAGCGTTGGCAACACAGTGGGACCCTGTCACTAAAAAAAGTTTTTTAAATTAGCCGGGTGTGGCGGCATGTGCCTGTGTTCTCGGCTACTCTGAAAACTGAGGTGGGAGGATTGCTTGAAGCCCAGGAGTTTGAGGCTGCAGTGAGCTGATGACACCACTGCACTCCAGCCTGGGTGACAGAGCAAGACCCCGTCTCTAAAAGAAAAAGGAAAAGAAAAAAAAAAGAAACAAATCCACATATGGCATTATAAAAATGACTGCAAATGTTTAATTTATTTCACTATACAGACAGTCCCTGACTGATAATGGCTCAACTTACTGAAGGATGATACAAAGCAATATGTACTCCACTTCATGATGATACAAAGCAATATGTACTCAATTGAAATCATATTTTGAGTTTGATCTTTTATATTTTTTATTATAAAACTTTTATTTTTATTATTATAAAATAGATAATTTGTGTTAGATAATTTTTTCCAATTGTAAGCTAATGTAAGTGTTCTGAGCACATTTAAGGTAAGGCTAGGCTAAGCTATGATGCTTGATAAGTTAGGTGCATTAAATGCATTTTCCACTTACAATATTTTCAATTTATCAGGACATAAACCCATCATAAATTAAGGAGCATATGTATATCTCATCCATGGAATCTTAAACTAAATTTTAGATATATCAAGAAGTGATTTACACATAAACGCTTTTAGAGTACGTAATGACTCTGTCAACTTACAAACACTATAATAAAAGTCTTTATCATTTCATGATTTCATGTAATACAAAACTTTATGAAACAGGTTAGTTTCTTACATAGTATTATGTCCAACCATACCTTTCTAAAGAATTATTCTTTTATATAGAATCCTTTTATCCCTTGTGACCACTTATATGCAACTTTTAAAAAAGAATTCAGATTTACTCAAGTGTACATTATGCATTTTACCATATGTATGTTGTACACTATAAAAAACTTTAAATTATCATATTCAACTTATGTCTATTTTATACCTCATAGTCACTAAACAAAATTATTAAAATTTCAACTATATGCACTCCAAAGATATATTTTTTGATAGAGTGATGAGACAAAGAGACATTCTTTTAACAAGACAAGGTGATCACTTTCTGCTGTTTAGCCATGTTCAAGGGTCTAACACTCAGCCCTGCAGCTCTAAACATAGGTTCACGTACACATTGATTAGGTTTACGAGACTGACATAACTCACAAGAGGCTGAAGTATAAACTAGAGTGCAATATATTTATTTTTTATGGAAAAATGCACCACATAATGGACCTAAATACTCTCACTGGCTGACAAACAGATTCTCTGAAGCATCAGATTCAAATGAGAAGGCTGTCTGGTGGGCAAGGAATCTGAACAAAGAAAATGGCCTATATTGTTTTAATGAGACTTCTTGTCCACTGGTTAGGGTATACTTTCCTGGCCAATGTTAAATGAATACCACTAAACTCCAGATTTGGGTCTCGCCTTTGTAAGAGCCAACCAGACCATTCCTCTTTTTCTTCATTTATGATTTGTAAATAAATCATATTCTTTTTTGTTTTTTTTTTGAGACAGAGTCTCACTGTGTTGCCCGGGCTAGAGTGCCATGGCATCAACCTAGCTCACAGCAACCTGAAACTCCTGGGCTCAAGTGATCCTCCTGCCTCAGCCTCCTGAGTAGCTGGGACTACAGGCATGCGCCACCATGCCTGGCTAATTTTTTTTTTCCTATGTATTTTTAGTTGTCCAATTAATTTCTTTCTATTTTTAGTAGAGATGGGGTCTCGCTCTTGCTCAGGCTGGTTTCGAACTCCTGAGCTCAAACAATCCGCCTGCCTCAACCTCCCAGAGTGCTAGGATTACAGGCATGAGCCACCGCGCCCGGCCATAAATCATATACTTGTCACACCTTCCTTCAGTCATATTCCTCAACGACACACATGTAAGAAATCACTTTGCTTTTATAATGTCTATATTTTAAAAATAAAAGTATAATCATACTATGTTCAAGGAGTACTAAAGACCTAAGCGATTGTTTTCTTGATACTATTTTAATCTAAATATCATATTCTCTCTTCTACACACTCTTTAAAATTGAAGGTCAAAAACAGCATCGATACCTTAAATCGGCAAAAGGGGTTTTCTTGCGTGAATTCCACGGGGGGAATGTGGTTGCTGAAGTAGCCTTTGCCTGTCCCCCAGAAGGCCTGCAGCTGATTCCACTTTGCCAAAATAGCGTCCCTCTCGTCTCCCAGTAGCGTCGGCGCAGACAGAGCACTGGCGGTGTTTATCAACTGGCTGGACTGGGTGGGAGCTTGCGCAGGCTGACTGAAGAGACCACCTAATGCTAAAAATACATCTCAATCAGCATCAAAAAAAAAAAAACAAAACTTAATCAATTCAGATCATAGGTAAGGTTAGGCAGAATAATGGCACCGCAAATATCCATACCCTAATGCACAGAACCTGTGACTATGCTGCCTTGCACAGCGAAGGGCCGTGGAAGATGTGATAAAGCATGTTAAGACGGGCAGACTGGCCGGGCGCAATGGCTCACGTCTGTAATCCTAGCTCTCTGGGAGGCCGAGGCGGGCGGATTGTTTGAGCTCAGGAGTTCGAAACCAGCCTGAGCAAGAGCGAGACCCCATCTCTACTAAAAATAGAAAGAAATTAATTGGACAATTAAAAAAATATATAGAAAAAATTTAGTCGGGCATGGAGGCGCATGCCTGTAGTCCCAGCTACTCGGGAGGCTGAGGCAGGAGGATCGCTTGAGCCCAGGAGTTTGAGGTTGCTGTAAGCTAGGATGACGCCACGGCACTCTAGCCAGGGCAACACAGTGAGACTCTGTCTCAAA
>CAUYSK010000602.1:0-10499 GCA_963575035.1 Avahi laniger | reverse complement strand
TAATCTGTTCATGGATTAAGGGATTAATGGGTTACCGAATTAATGAGTTATCATGGGAGAAGAACTAGTGGTTTCATAAGACGAAGAGGGACCTGAGCCGGCACATGAGTATGCTCAGCCCCCTTGCTATGTGATACCCTGCACCACCTTGGGACTTCTCAGGGAATCCCCACTAACGAGAAGACTCTAACCAGATGTGGCCCCTTGACCTTGGACTTCGTAGCCTTCATAACTATAAAAAATAAATTCCTTTTCTTTATAAATTACCCAATTTCAGATATTCTGTTATAAGCGACAGAAAATTGACAAAGAAACTGTCTTTTTTTAATGATGTAAAATTTTATAAAGTTAACATAAAATTAACCATTACCATTTCAAAGCATACAACTCATTGTCATTAGTATAATCACAGTGTTGTGCAACCATCACACTTATCTGGCTTCAGAACATTACCATCACATCAAAAGGAAACCCTGCATCCATTAAGCAGTTTTCTCCCCTCTCCCCAGCACCTGACAACCACGAGTCTGCCTTCTGTCTCTATGGATTTGCATATGATGGATATTTCCCATAAATGGAGTCATACAATACGCAGCCTTTTGTGTCTGGCTTGATGTTTTCAAGGTTCATTCCTGTTGTAGCATTTATTAGTACTGACTGAGCAAGTCTATTCTTGCTCTTAGAGCTTCCCCAGCTTTCCTCCTTCATTTTTCTGGTCCTACTCTGGTTTCTGCACCTCCCAAGCCCAGTCCTTCAATCACTCAACCCATGCTGTTAGTGCCCTTCTTCTAACCATACTTCACCTTTCTTGTGGTTAGCTGGAGTCATCGGTTTCTATTTCTTACAATTGCTAAGGAATTGAAACATTTCTATACTGGTCACATTTGCTATCAATTTTGAACTGGACACAAAAGTCAGATACTATCTTTCCATTTTCTACCCTCTTTTCCAGTGTCAAATAAAATATAAAAATGATAAACATCTATTTACCTTCTTTCTCTTTCAGTACCACTGCCAGGTGGTATTTGTTTTCATTCAAAGTCATTTTTAGCATAAAGAGAAACAAATTTGAATATCCTGGTGACCTATTTCCTCAACCTTTTTGATAACTTAGCAAAGTTGGCTCAGCGGATCTTAACTCAAGAGCAGAACAGACTGATAATCACAGCCTGAGATTCAGAGGCTCCACCTTTCTCAGAAGGCGCATTTCTCCAGCAGGGAGTTTATGCTTGACTCGGTATATCCTACCTCTGGTGCCCCTTACGCTGAGCCACTTTCCATGGTGTGCACAGCCAAAGTATGAGCAGTATGAACCCAACTCCATTGGGATTGCAAGAGGTTGAGAGGTGATGTGCACTCTGCTGTTTCTTTTCTTGAAAGTTTTTCTCCCCAAAATATCCATTTTATTTCTACACCATGTGGTGTTAGTGTTATATGTGTTCATACACACTTTGCATAACAAACCCAATCTAATGAACTCCATGAAAGACACAAATAAACAAGATTAAAGTCCTTATTCTTAAAGAGCTCAAGTCTAGCAGGGAAAGCACCACAGACACAAACTGCTATAAGATAAGTAATGATGTTCAAGTCATAATATCAATAATCAAGGAGCATCTAGATTTTGCTTAAACACTTCCTCTGAAAAAATAGTTTGTTTTTTCTTGAGGCAGATATTGAAGTTGAAATCCATTGGATTTCAGCAACATATCCACGCTTGTCTTTGTTATTCCCTTCAGAACCACAAAAAAGTAAGTCTATACTTGTTTCAGCTGACAGCCTTTCTGATATGGTTTGGATGTTTAGCCCCTCCAAATTTCGTGTTGAAATTCAATACCTGGTATTGTAGGTAGGGCCTGGTGGGAGGTTTTCGGTTATGGGGGCAGAACACTCACAAATGACTTGGTGCCCTCCTCGCAATAATGAATGACTTCTCGTTATCAGCTTTATTAGTTCACTCAAGAGCTGGTTGTTAAAAAGAGGCTGGCACCGCCTCCTCCCTCTCTTGCTCCTGCTCTCGCCATGTGACACAGCTGCTCCCCCTCCACCTTCCTCCTTGATTGGAAGTTCCCCAAAGCTCTCATCAGAAGCAGATGCCGGTGTAATGCTTCTTGCACAGTCTGCAGATCCATGAGCCAAATAAACCTCTTTTCTTTATAAATTACCCAGCCTCAGGTATTTCCCTTATAACAACCCAAAATGGACTAACACACCTTCAATGTCTGTACTCAGTTATCATATTGATAATTGATAAGTGCAGTCATTTTATAGCTACAAAGTGCCATATAAACGGCAGGAAAAATCACTTTCAGGTGGAGACTGAACTATATTTATGGAATAAGCAGCATTTGTCTATAAGTATTTCTATAAATGAAGGCAAAAGAAGGGTTATTTCAGGTACAGTGAGCAGAGGAAGCAAAGCGTGTATTCAGAAAAGTGAAGATTAGATTCTCAAGATGTAAATAGTTCAGTATAGGTATTTGAGGAAGAACACTGAGACCAGGTGGGTTACAAGTAAACTAAAGTTTCTAATGTAGATAATCAGAAACCTTAAAACACTTTTAACAGAAGAATGGCATGGTAAAAGATATGCTTTAGAAATATTACTTATATGTAGAATAGAACCTAGAGGGAAAGAGAAATAATTAAGGGGTTTTTATGAAAATCCAAATGGTATGTGACAAATGTCTGAAATAGAAAAGCGGTAGGAGGTCTGATAAGAATAGGTCAAATGCAAGAGTTGTTGCAGGAATGGAATCATCATTCATAGTACTACCATATCTAATTCTACTCTTTATTTCAATATGAAGAAATCACTGAATAACATTTGTAGATTATATACTTCTAAAAATACAGAATGGTGAAGTAGAAAGCAATTCTAAAATCAAACAGACTGGAATTTAAATCTTGGGTCTACTGCTTCTTAACTGTCATGCACAAGCTATTTTATCTGGGAATCTCATTTTCCTGCTTTGTAACATGGAGGTAGAAAAGCATGGTGCTATCTGGTTCAAGGGCACTAAATAAATATTAATTCCTTTCCTCCTCTTCTTACTACATTTAAAAAAAATGTCACTAGCCTACAGTTATGTACCAGGAAATACACTTGGTGATAAAAGCCACAAAACTTTAATTCAAGTTGCACAGAGTCTGCTGTGAAAGATACACAAGTGCGGTGGATTAGATTGTTCATAATTACTCTTTTTGCTGCTGTGAGAGGATTCTACCTCCCATCCCTTGTCATATGACTTGCAAGAATTCTCTAGGAATCTTTTCCACACTGTTGACTTTGGGCTGGACCATGTAACTTGTTTTATCCAAAAGAACATGAGCACAAGTGATGTACCCTACAACTGGGCAGAAGTTTAAGAGCCATTGTATGTTTGGGCTATTTCTCTTTTCCTTTTGCCATGAGAAGGACAGGCCCCAAATATAAGTTATTCCTGGAATGAAAAAAAAAATGGAGCAGAGCCACAATTTCCCTATAGTTGCTATAGTCCAAATATAATGAATGAGAAATAAATCACTGAAATTTAAAATTCTTTCATTTGCTAACATAATCTAGCAAAAACTAATATAAAAGTAAATAAGTAATTGCAAAAAAACAACCTTGTCTTGAGGTGAAGGGGTAGTAAGGGTATTCGGGGGAATGATGCCACAGCAAAGTGTAGAATCAAAAGTGGAAATGCGATGGGCAAAGAAAGTGTTTTCATAGAAACTGGACATTCTGTGTAAAACCACAGCATTACAATTGGCAGAAGAAAGCCTATCTGGAAAAGGAAAGGTATGATGGGAAGTTGGGGTGTATGTAGTGGTAGACATGCACTCAAATCTCACTGAGACCGACCCTGACCATTCTATCATACACTAACATGCCTCAATCACTCCCAGAATTCCTGATCCATTTTTTCATTCTGTAGCACCTATCATTTTCTAATATACTGGATAATTTACTTGCATGTTATGCTTATTTATTTTCTCTGCCACCACTAGATTGTAATCTCCATGAGGGTGGGATCTTTGCCTGATTTATTTACTGATACGTCTCAAGCACAAGGAATAGTGTGCCTAGACATAGTGGATGCTCAACTGTATTTGTTGAGTGAGTGACTCTGAGGTCATTCAGAGGTCTCAAAGGTCATACTAAGAATTAGGTTTTATCATGATGAATATTAAGAGACAATGAAAATTTTAAGCATATAAAGTGATCTGCATCTTAGAAATAGCATTATTACAGCAATATTGGCAATATGGATAATGAATCGGAAGGAGGAAAGCAACAAATTCTCCTACTGACTCTTATGTGACATCTAAAATAGCCACATTGCACAATATTAAATAAAAGAGAGGCTTTAAGAGCTTACCGAAAGTTTCAAAGCAGGCTGAGAACAGGAGTAGAAGTTGAGTCAGAAATACTCCCAAACAGTATTGTGGTCCCAGTTCATGTTGAAGATATCAAATTTGCAGGGTCATTAATCCATAGAGTCCTGTGACTTTTCTTAGCAAGAATCAGTTTCCGAAAGATAAGGACTAAGAAGGCAGATGGTAAGACTTATGAAGAATCAGGTGATTTTAGGTCAGGAAAAAAAGAGTTTAAAAGCCAGAAAAATGTGAGCACTCAAAAGAAAGAAATTATGATGGGAAGTGTGTATAGAGTATCTGAGACACATATTGAGCAATGGTCAAGCTAGACAAAGTTGAGATCTCCCTCTCTCTTTCTCTCTCTCTCTCTCTCTCTCTGTCTCACACACACACACATACACACACACATAAAATATTCCCTTTCTATTCTCAATTTGTTCTTATTGTATTTTCTCTTCTGGCCCTCACATGTCTTGTCCCAAAGTGTTACAAATTCCAAAACCAAATAGAGCTTGAATATTTGTATTAGTTATTTCTTGATTTCTCTAAGAAATTCTTGATATGAAGTTCAATGATGCAAATTCATATTTTAAGTACCAAAAAGAAATAGGAATAACTGATTACTGATTCCTTTATGTTTAAATAACAGTTGTTACTGGATTTAATAAAATACTTCATTTCTGTGGATTTTCTTAAAATGTAAAACAAATATTTATTGTCTGAGTGTAGAATACAGAAACAGAAACAATGGTTTTCACTTCTGCACATCAGTGAAGAAGTTAATCCTTTCACAATAATATCTAATGATAATCCTTTTTCATTTATCATGAGGTTTAAGGGAGAGTTCTGAAGTGTTTTTTCCAAGGTTATAAAACTATGGAAGACTAATATCACTAACTGTTTGTCTTTATACTTATTGAATTGTAATTTTTTTAGTTCCGATTTGTGGTTTTACATTTTTAATGTCAGCAGTTCTAATTTTAATTATTTAGTACAGTGATTTAACATTGGTATACAAAGAGGATGATCTACTACTAAAGTAGATAGCTGGTGTTCAAAGTTGAATTCCACAAAATTTCAGATTCAATTGGTCAACTTACTATGAAATCTGTTTTTTTTTTGTTGTTCAAAAACCCAGTATAAACCAGCAATTAATGTCTATTACAACATCTGAAGATACACTTCTAAATGATCAAAAGGCAGTCAACATTCATGAGAAAGAAGAACTTCAAACGGTCCTGGAGTCCCATTATTGGTGCCACTTCTGAAATTTTTGCAAGGCAATTAATCGAATGTGAATGTGAATGAAGAAGTCACTTAAGGAAAGTCATCTTTATCTTACTTTTAGCCTTAATTTCAAAGGCCATTCTCACCTCACCTGCAAATACGATGAATTTAACATGTATTTGAATACATTTGTCAGATCACAGTTGTTTGTTCTCGATTCTTGGGGTGCTTTTGGCCAAAGAATGACCAGACACACCAAAAGTGAGGCAAGTATGAAACACAGTTCTTTGAGGAAAGACAAGACAGGTTTACAGAGCAAGAGCAAGACACAGGCTCACAGAGCAAGAGCAAGATACATTCTCCACAGATGAATGGGCCACCCTCTTGTAACAAAGGGCTCTGGTAACGGCCTGGGGTCTGGATTGGGCCCTTCTCTCCTCATGGTTCAGACTTCACCACTGAACCATGTTGGTGGACAATTAACAACATGACAATTAGCCTTAGGTTTCTCTAGGTCACTTTTCAGATCCTACATTGCCTGGGCTGCCTCGAGGGCTGGGAAATTCTCTGCATTAGCAGGGGTTCTTCCTTCCCCCAGGTGAGGCAGTTGTTCCAGGGCAGGATTAAGGAGGGGCAGCAGGAAGACTGGGGGGCAGGAGACACCTCTGTCCTTCTTCCCCAGATTGGGCAATTGCTCCAGGCAGCACATGGTGAGGCACCCACTATTGTCCCTAGGAGAGTTGGAAGTCCCTTGCTATCTACTTTACATGGTGTGGACAACTTTTCCTTCTACTAGATCCAGAACCAAGGATGAACAAACAGGGTAAGACACGACATCTCCCTGAATGAATGCTTCATCAACAAGGAAAGAGGTAACGAAGGGAAGAGGAATTACTAGAGTATGGGCTCAAAGTTTATGACATTTTTTTATGAGTATTTTCGGCAACAGAGAAAATATCTTGCCTTATCTCTTCAAAAGATTTATTTGGTTCCCTAGGGATATTTTACTATGTCAATATTTTAAATATATTTTAGCAAGTGCACCCCTATTTCCTGAGCCTTATATGGAAAATAACTTAATGGTGCATTAAGAGTATAATACTTTAAAATACTTATTTCAAATGTAATAGCAACTGTATGTTATCTGGAACAAAGTTATCATCATTAGCACTGGGCACGGAGACTAAGAAAACTATTTAAGTTGTTGCTATGAAAGTTCGTCTGTCTCTACAACCTCACACCTACCTTTGCCTGCCATAATTAGTAGGATATCTAATCACTTCATTTCCCTAATAATTCAGATCTATAAGTATCAGCCAAAGTGCCATTTATGATTTTAACATTAAATATTCTTCAAAGTATAACTATTCAAAAATTCTCTTCTTTTGATATTCTGTGACACAAGCTAAATCTGAAATGTATATTATGTTTAATTTTTCATAAATTGTCTTTTAAAGAAAATATATTTACATATGTTAAGAGGAGACATAAATCATTTCTGTGCTCATTTTTGAAAACCTATCAACAATTTTAAAATTACTTAATGTACTTTATAAACTCTATCAAATATATTTAAAATTAACACAAATTTAATTTTAATATATCTTACTTCACTTCTCTTTTTCTTATACTCTTTACATGAAAAAATATATATATAAAGATACAAATAATATACACCTATTTTGATCATTTGTTATAAATGAACTAAGTGAAAAACATTTACTGTAGAGTATAACATATTTAAATAATCTTAATGAAGATGATTTCCTTTTAATTATATAAAAACCAAGCCATATTTCTTTAAAATAGGTTTAATATATCAGATAACACACAATGAATATAGAAAACTAATTTTCTTTATTCTAAATTTGGTTTTTAATTATTTTCAATACATTCTATACTATTATTTAGGGAATTAGCATGGTTTAATTTAATGCAGGCCTTGGGAACATCAACAATCAATCTTAAATATTAATATTTTCAAGCACACACAAGCAAATAGATGATCTTATGTAGAACTTATGCTATTAATTATTTAATTAAATGAATTAAAATCATTTAATAAAATATGTAATAAACTTAATGTAGCTATGCTATTAGATTGGTTAGGTAAAACTTTAAAATTGCTATTCATTATTCTGTTACATTTAAGGTAGTGATGTCAGTAAATATTTATTTCAAACCTGAGCCATTGTAACTACATCTGTTTAACAGACTATAATTTCCTTAACAGTTTCTAAGGATATTGACTACTACCCTTAAGAGGAAATCAATGTTACAAAATCTAATAAAAATAAATATTTAAAACATGCCTGGTTACAATCATAAGTTTTTTTTAAGTGAGTGGGCAAATTTTCTGAGGCTGGTAAGAACCTAATAAAACTGAGCAAATGAAAGAGAAGGGACACTTGGTTCTGACACAACTGCAAACTGGGCCAGGCATCTTTTCATGTTCTCACCCAGAGTAAATGTCTGTGACTAAGACAAAGATCTATGATTGAGATCTTGTGTGCTCTTGTCTTGCTTGTGGGCACTGCAAGCTGCCTTTTTTATTTCTTCAGTCATATAACTAATGATGCTAAATATATATAATAAAAATAGCACCATACATTCAAAATCAAGAAAAAAAGTTTTGCTTTTGTACAGGTTTATATTCCTTTCAAAAAATAATAATTGGCATTATTTCGTAGAATTGAATATCAGGAAAATAGTATTATAGAATTTGTGTTTATTTATTGATAACTGTTACATCCACTTTAGTTCATCTTTATGTTTACTTTCCAGTCTAAACCATTTATTATCCCACATCTAGAAATGACTTTCATATTCTGTCAAAATAATAAACTGCAGTGATCTGCAATGAGAAATTCCTTGTTATATTTGAGAAGATCAAAAAGTCAACCATCTTTGTGTACCAAAGTAAGTAACAGGAAGCATAGGAGAAAGGAAATAAAGAAGCTAATATAAAGATGTGACTGCTCAATTTAAAATTTACAATCTAATCAGGGAGATCGAAGCCATATAACATACTCTTATAGATCTACAGAAGAAAGTGTACGCAGCAATATTACCAGCTGTTCAAAATTAACAGAGTATAAATCGAGCACGTGAATTCTGAGAGGAGGCTGAACAGAGGAAAGAATCATCAGAGAAGCCAATTGTGGTACATTTTCTGCAAAAGTTCATGTGACAATTAATAAGAAAACTGAATTTATAATGTATAAAGTAAAAGGAATGTTTTCTATGTAGAATATATGCTAAAGTGAAAAAACGGGAAATATGGACAAAGTGAAAATTTTGGTGAAAGGAAAGAGATACATTTGAAATGAATAAAAAACTGTGACATATTGTTGTCAACATAAAATAGCAATAATAAAATCAGTAAATCAGAATATACTTTGGAGATTATATAAAAATATATCATATGTAACATATTATTTTTTTTCCATAAACACTACATAGTGGGCTATGGTGATTTACTACCCATTTTATACATATCTTATAAAGACAGAAAAAGAGAAGAGTGAAATATTTTGCATTTAAAATTATTACATTAACTTTCCTATATTGATTTCAAGATCCCACAAGGTAAAAGCAATGATTAGCATCACAAAATATTAGGACATCACTTAGATTAAAGGAAGAAAAGAAGATATTTAAGTTTACACCAATTGTAAATATTTATAAAGTTAAGCTTACATTGCATTATGAGAAATTTAAAGTTAAACATGTTTTTTGAGGATGGATGATAATGCCTAAAAGGCAAAATCAAAAGAAGATTCAGGAGATTGTGTTAAACAAGTAAGGAAAGATTTTGTGAAGGATAGTTAAGAAGTCAAAGCAGTAGTTTTATAAGAACCTAGAAACTGATTCTCAGAATTGCCTCCAAGTGCTAACCTACTTTGTCATTTATTAAAGTTTATGAACCTTTTGCAATCATTTCCAATTCCATTCTTTTAAGTCAATAAACTGAGTATAATATAAAAGGATGGATATTGTCTTCTGGATTTGAACTTTAGAAATCATTCAACTCTAAAGAGGATTCTGATTATTCAGTGATATCTTTACTAAATAAGCATATTTTTTTCTAAATTGTCCTCTCTGGTATCATCTAAATTGCTATTTTTACTTTCTTTTTAAATCTATATGGGGATTAAAATTATATTAAAATAAATCGGAGTATAAATTTGACCTTTCCTTTAATGCTCTTGAATGGAAGATTATCTTTACTATGACAGATTTGTATAAAAAATAAAAGTTTTTTGATCTAGTGTGGGCACTACTTTCCATCCCAAGAAATTATTTCTCTCAGTAATATTCAGAGAACATTTCAGGGGTTATCAACCAGTGGCACTGACCCCATTGAGTGAAATGAAGGATAAACATTGATGACACACCCATTTGCTACTATACAGAGATACCATTAGAGAACGAATTTCCCAAAATATATTTTACATTTCTAAATTTCAATGTTGTTGCAATTTCTTATCTAATTCCTTGCTTCTTTAAGGACATATAATCATGAGGATCAGACTGATTTTAAAAGAACTTGATTAAGCAAACTTCAAATTCTCAATTCAATGATAATCCAATGTGCAGACTATTAAAGTTAACACTAATCTGGCCATAATGAAGATACACTGCAGATGATATACCAGAAAAATTAAAAGCATAATATGAAAATTCAAAAGAAGTAACCCAATATTAAAACATTGGTAAAGTGCAAATGACACAAAGGTATTAATAAGAAGCCCTATTATTTGCAATCTTCAGACATTGGGAACAAAAAAATCCTTGGTATTTTTAATTTGAACTGGACTTAACAAAATGACTAATAAAGAATATAGACTTTATTAGAGAAGATTTTATGGTATTACAAAAATATAACTGGTAGTAGAATATAAATCACA
>CAUYSK010000601.1:0-18835 GCA_963575035.1 Avahi laniger | reverse complement strand
AATTAATTTCTTTCTATTTTTGGTAGAGACAGGGTCTCGCTCTTGCTCAGGCTGGTCTCGAACTCCTGAGCTCAGAACGATCCGCCCACCTCGGCCTCCCAGAGTGCTAGGATTACAGGCGTGAGCCACCGCGCCCGGCCTCATTGAGCCTTCTTACAGTCTGTATTTGGAATTCTTTATCTTTCATTTAAATATTTCCATTTTGGTTGGAATCTACTGCTAGAGAGCTGGTGTGCTCCTTTGGGGGTACCCTTTCACTCTGATTTTTCATACTTCCAGGGTTCTCGCACTGATTCCTTCTCATGTGAAGCAGCTGTTGCTTCTTGTGTTGGGATTTTCTTTTGTTTAGATGGGGCTTCCCACACACACACTCTTAAGGGTGTGTCTGTAACATATGTTGAGTAAGTACCTTTGGCTTTGCTTGTGGGTACTTTAAATGGAAGCCTAAATTCTGGATGGATATCTTGGTTATAGACACCCTTCATATGGTGGTTTTCTCAGTTGCTAGTTATTTGTAGGCTGTAGTGGTGGTGTACTATGTGTGTGTGCAGATTCTCTGTCTCTTGTTGATGAGGAAAGATGGAGGTCTTCGAAATCCTTACTCTTTTCCCAGCCCTGTCATCTTCATAACAGTGTGATTTATTAATATATTGGGATGCCCAGTTTAATCTCTGATATGGTATGTGGTCCTTGTGGGTAAGAATCAGCCATACCCTATGTGACTGAGTCAGTAAATGCTATAAAGGGCTATACAAATTGACCTCCCTGCCAGTAGGTGATGCTTGCAAGCAAGAACGAGCTACAATTTTTTGGGGGACCTCTGACTGGCTCTAGCCCCTCAGCAGAAACACTCAAATGCCCCGGTGATGGGTGGGGCCCTGGAAATCCTGGGGGACTCCTTATTCTCACTCCTCCACCCATTTCACCTGGGACTGAAAATGTGCCATTCCTCTGGAGGAGAGGGATGCTCCCTGAGTGTGCTGCAGCTCAGACCCACACTGCTCTCTCCTTTGAGTTCTTCCCATGTGGATTCCCTTGCCTCCTGAGATTAATTCACAAATCTCCCCTCCATCCTCTTGAGCAACATGATCAAGTCCCGGGGGCATGGGATTTGGCCTGTGGGCCTGAACCCGGGTCCCTGAAGATCAATCCCTGACCATGTCAGGGATAAGCGTTCTAGTCCTGAGTTGCCCGTGGAGTGCTCAAGTAGATTTAATGTCCCTCCACTTAAGGATCTGCTCTGCTCTGCTGGAGCAGCCAGGCGAGCAGCACCAGGGAGGGCTGGCAAGCAGGGAGCTCACTATCTGAGCACCTCTTGGTCCACTGCAGGCCTTTAAGGGGAAAGATGTGAGCCCACTCTCCGTGGGAGTCTCAATGTAGTGGATGTACTAACAGTGGGGAAACCGCTGCTTCTAAGTGTCTCAGCTCAATTGTTCCTTGGGGCACGTGTGCCACTTTGCAGCAGTGGAAAGGGAGTGGGAGGAAAAGAATCTGAATGGAGGGAAGGTGGTGCTATGGTCATTCTTGTCCATCTCCCCAGAAGACAGGGGACAGCCTACCTGGAATGTCCAAGCTGTGGGATCACACAGATCTCCTGGGACCCACTGGCCCCTATGGCCACTGCAGTCTGGGCCACAGTTGGGAAATGTTTTGTGGGAGCAAGTGGCTTGAAAACTGAAAGACTGGAGCCCCCTGGGGAGGACAAAGACGCACAATGGGTGGAGAAGCAGTATGGCACCTACTGTCTCGGCTCAGGTCTGGGGTGACAGGAAGCAACCCTGAGGGGCTGGCACATGGTGTTTTTTTTTTTTTTTCAAGAAGCTTCCAGTTCACTGGTGGCAGCAGCTTTTGGGCTCATAAGGGTAGAAAAGCACTCAGCATTTTGGGAGGCTGCTAACTTCCAGAGGTGTGAGGGAAGGAAAAATAAAATCTCCACTTACCCTTTCCACAGGACTCCACATTTCTTCGGGGTTGATCTCTGCCGATATCTTGCTTCTTGTTCTGCTCTGTAATTTCTTCCCATGGAATCTCTGATATGTTCTGGCACTTTCCCCTCAGAATTACATCTGAGCTTTTTTTTTTTTTTTTTTCCCCATCTAAAATTTTTCCTCCTTTCTGAGACAATCTGGTGACCGATATCTCTAGTCAGCCATCTTCATCAATCAAAATACAACTTTTAAGCTTTGTTTGATTCCCTTGGTTTTATTTTAGAATTCCTATTATATCTATGTTAGATCTTCTTTGCCTGTTTTCAGTGTTTGTCACTTTCTTTTGAGTTCTTTTATTTTTAAATTTCTTTTATTTGTGAATTTTTATTTTTAAAATTATCCTACTTTTCACCTTTTAAAATTTTGTTTATCCATTCATCTGTGGATGAACACTTGGGTAGCTTCCCCTTTTTGGCTATTGTGAATAATGCTGCTATAAACATGGGCGTACAAATACCTCAAGTCCCTGCTTTCAGTTCTTTAGGGTGTATGTCAAGAAGTAAAATTGCTGGATCATATGGTAATTCTATGTTTAATTTCTTCCAACTTTTTTATTGTTATAAAATATACATAAAATTTATCAATTTTAAACCAAATTGTATGGTTTTGTGGCTCTAAGTATTAATGCATTCCCATTACTGTGTAATTGTCACCATTCATCTTCAGAACTTTTTCATTTTCCCCAACTGAAACTCCATACCATTTTAAAATACTAACTCCAAATCCCCCTCTCCCCCATCCCAGGCTTCCATCTTTCTAGTTTCTGTCTCTGAGTTTCATTACTCTAGGTATGTCATGTAAATGGAATCATGCAATATTTGTCCTTTTGTGCCTGGCTTATTTCACTTACCTTAATGTCTTCAAGGTTCGTGGATGCAAGGTTACACATGTATCAGAATTTCCTTCCTTTTTCAGCTGAATAACATTCATAATATTGTATGTATATAACACATTTTTTTATCTGTTCACCTATCTATGCACAACTTGATTGCATCTACCTTACAGCTATTGTGAATAATGCTGCTATGAACATGGGTGTACAAATATATCTTCCAGTCCCTGCTTTCATTTATTTGGGGTATATACCCAGAAGCAGAATTGCTGGATTATTCATGAACTCTTATGTTTAATTTTTCAAGGAATTTGTTGTACCATTTTCCACAGTGGCTACACCATTTTATTAATATATTCCCCCTAGCGATGCAAGGGTTCCAATTTTTCCACATCCTAGCCAACACTTGTTATTTTGCATTTTTTGATAATAGTAATCCTGAAGTGGTATTTTATGGTTCTGATTTGCATTTCCCTAATGACTAGTGACGTTGAGCATCTTTTCATGTTTTTATTGGCCATCGTGTATCTTCCTTGGAGAAATGTCTATTCTAAGTCCTTTGCCCATTTTTTAACTAGGTGGTTTTTTGTTATTGTTAGTTGAATTACAAGGATTTATTTCTTGGCTGTCTATTCTATTCCAATTGTCTGTATTTATTATTATATGCCAGGACCACACTGTTTTGACTAGTGTAGCTTTGTGTAAGTTTTTCTGTTTTGTTTGTTTCTAAACACAGGTGTCTTGCTTACAATTGTAGAGGCTGGGAAGCCCAAGAGCATGGTGGTGGTGTCTGGTGAGGGCCTGTGCTGCTTAATAGCATGGTGGAAAAGTGAAGGAGAAGAGAGTGTGTGTGAAGAGATGGGACAAAGGAGGCTGACCCACTTTTTAACAATCTGCTTTTGCAAGATTCTCACATGAGGACTAACCCAGCCTCCTGAGAAAGACATTAATCTATCTTAGTGACCTAATCACTTCTGAAAGGCTCCACCTCCCAAAACCAGTACCCTGGCAATTAAATTTCAACATGAGTTTTCACTGGAACAGACCACATTCAAACCATAGTACCGTCATTGAGATGTCCACAGGGAATGTATTTTTCCATCCTTTCGCTTTTCAACCTCTGTGTCCTTAGATATAAAGTGAGACAATATATAGTTAAGTTCTGGTTTTTATCCATTATATCAATCTGTATCTTTTGATTGAGAGTTTAATCCACTTACTTTTAAAGCCATTACTGATAGGGAAGGACATCTTTTGCCATTTTGTGGTTTTCTGTATAATAGTGTTTTTTGTTTTTTGTTTTTGTCCCTCATTTCCTCAATTATGGGCTTTCCTTGTGCTGACTTTTTTTTTTGTGGTAACATTTTGATACCCTTCTCATTTCTTTTTGTGTATATTTTATAGATATTTTCTTTGTAGTTAACATGGGGATTACATAAGATCCTAATGTTGTAATGATCTAATTCTAGCCTGTTGTTGAACTAGTCTAGTGATTTTTCAATTCAGTTATTGTGTATTTCAGCTCCAGAATTTGGCTTTTTATAATTTCTTTGTTGATATTCTCATTTTGTTCACATATGTATCATTTTCTTGACTTCCTTTAGTTCCTTTTCATGTTTTCCTTTAGCTCTTTGAGCATTTTTAAGATGGATGTTTCAAGGTCTTTGTCTAGTACCTCTGAGGCCTATGTTTCTTCAGAGATGGTTTCTGCTTTTTCTCCCTTTAGGAATAGGTCATGTTTTCCTGTTTCACTGTATGCCTTGTGGTTTTCTGGTTGAAAATTAGGCATTTAAAAAAAGTTACCTCTCCTAGTCTTTGCAGACTGGCCCCATGCCAAGAACAACCTTCCTTCACTAATTAGCAAGATGTGTCCTGATAGGGAAGGACTTCTTTTGTCATTTTGTTGTTTTCTGTATGTCTTACAGCTATTTTTGTCAGTACCAGCAGCCTGAGGTGATGGCTTCAAGTCCTGTAGGCCTTCCCCAGCTATGTTTCCTTTCCCTGTCTGAGTTCTGAGTTTGGTGAAATAGATCAGTCCTTCAGGCAGCCCTCAGACAAGGTAGAATGTTGGAAATAAGTTCTGCTCTGTTCATTCTAGTTCAAGGGAAGGAATTGAGATTGGTCCTTGTGTGGCTGGCTATCTGGACTAAGATGTCATTTTTCCATTCTGCTTTCTCCTAGCAATCTTTATTTCGTAATTCTTACTTCTTCCCCAGTGACTTATAATTATTAAATCATGATTATTTTCATATTACACTGTAAGTTTCTTAATAACAGGAATCAATTGTTTAGTCCATGGGGCTCTGGCACATAAATTGTTCATTTGTCAGCTACATGGACTTAGGTGGTATGGGATTTACATATAGCAGTCGACACATGGCTATGTAAAGAGATTTAGATTCTCTGAAGCAGCAATAAGATTTCATTCATATACACACACTAGTTTATATCACATATGTGCTGATTTACTATTTATAATTCTTCACAACCTTTTCACACTGTATTAACTATTTTATTAGTATGTATGCTCACTGAAAGAGATGTTCGCTTGCTGCTTTCACCATTTACCATTTAGCTTTTCAAAGAATCCTTAAGTCCCTTAACTTTTCTTTTTATAATGTTACTAGGTTATTACCTAGTTATCACATTTACTACCCCACCGTTAGGATGTTCTGGTGGGTACTTCAGTTAACTCCATCTTGGTGGTAAGTCCATATTTAAAGTAAGTGAATGATGGAACTTCCAATCCTGAAGGTAAGGAAACCGGTTTCCACATTTTTCAGCGTAGTTCCAGCCCTCATTTATTTGAAAGGTGAGCATTTTTTTTTCCCAGCATATTATGGGGGTACAGATGTTTAGGTTACGTATGCTGCCCTTGCTCCCCCTTAAGTCCGAGTTCCAAATATGTCCATCCTTCGGGTAGTGCGCATTGCACTCTTTGTGTATGAATATGCCCGTCCCCTCCTCCCCCCTGCCCAACATCCAATAGATGTTATTCTTATATGTGCACTTATATGTTGATCAGTTAATACCAATTTGATGGTGAGTACATGTGGTGCTTGTCTTTCCATTCTTGGGATATGAAAGGTCAGCATTTAAAAAAAAAAACCACCCCCCTCTTTTCATTTGGAAAGAAAAATCACTGGTGATTATGCAACTTTGGAGGCTTCTATAAGTCTAACTCTCAAGAGTTTACCACTTCCCATGTGAGGCTCCAGGTTGAATACAAAGAAGAAATTTGTAGGACTATGAAATGTGTAATTTCCTTCTGAAATAGGTATTTTTATTCTACTTGTTAAAACATAATCGCAATATTTTCTATCCTTTGAACCCCCATTTTCTATACTTTTGAATTTGTTGCTTCCATCTAATCTTCACTAAAGTAAAAAAAAAAAATCTATGGTCACAAAATCTGAGTAAATGGAAGTATTTCAAAAATACCTGTGTTGGAACAAAGGGACTTCACAGTTCATTTTAAAAATAGGTAAAGACTTGGTACAGTAGCTCATGCCTGTAACCCCAGAACTTTGGGAGGCCGAGATGGGAGAATCCCTTGAGGCCAGGAGTTCAAGATCAGCCTCAGCAATATAGCAAGACCTTGTCTCTACAAAAAAATTTAAAAATTAGCTGAGTGTGGTGGTGTGTTCCTGTAGTCCCAGGTACTCGGAGGCAGGAGGATGGCTTGAGCCCAGGAGTTTGAGGCTGCAGTGAGCTATGATGACACACTGCAACTCTAGCCCAGGCAACAGAGCAAAGACCCTGTCTCAAAGAAAAAAAAGGTAAAAATATTTACTTTTCCAGAGAATAAACCAAATTCTTCCTTAAAAATTTAAATACTGCACAAATGGTAAAGAGCCCTTATGTGAACTAGGATTCACCATAAATAATGTAAAAAGTTAGTCTAAAGGATCAATTAACATACTTCATTAAGTTCAGCTTTATACTGCACCATATATTTTAACAGGAGAGAGAGAAGTACCATTGTAATACCGCCCCCAACCAGAGTGAAATTATAGAGCTCTTCAAAAGAAACACATTTTGATTAAATATCTGAAACTTCACAGACCCTAAATTTTTCTTCTCTAACTACATGACTGACATTAGTGTGAGTGAAAACAGAGTATAAACTTAAGTCCTAGGTAAAAAATAACAAATTAGAATTAACCCATTATTTCTATGTCATACATTCAGATTTAAATATAAAGAACACCACACAGAAAACACTTTTTTAAAAAGATTTAAGATCATAAATAGGTCATTATTGTCACAACACATTTCAGAATTTTAAAAAAACAAACATTTTGGCTTTTTAAGTAAAAGACTACTTTTTAAAAATCAATTCCCTCATCATTGAAAGGGACCATTGAAAGGACTTGTGCATTTTTAAACTTCCAGTCTCCTAAGGCACAATATTTATTTAATCAGAATGCCAATATCACCACCCTGCTGTAGCAGGAATAAGAGGCAAGGTATTAGCACTTAGAAAAACAGCAAAATTTCTGGACAAAATCATCAGTCATTTAAGAAAAAGGAGAAAGAAACAGATTAAGTGATGAGTATTTTGGTTAAGAAGCCCCAGTATTGTTATACAGGACTCTGTAAAAGAAAAAAATTTTTTTAAATTGAAGTACTTTAACTCAAACAGGTTAAATTCACCACAAAGGAGCTCTGAGAGAATAGAGAGGGACTGGTAAATTTGAAAAGGACATGGGAGGAAAAAAAAAAAAAATCAACTTAGAATATCGTATGGAAAGACCAAACATTGTAGAGAACCCAGATTAGAGTCCTAAATTATTAGGCAGATCCAGAAAATAAACAGAGTAAGGCTAGGTAAACATAATACCTAGATATATACTATAAGGCATGTGTTTCCTATCACATGGCCCATTCTAGCCTACCACCAACCGAGATGTAGTAAAATACTAAAACTGGATGCTTAAATTATATTTTTTAGCCAACCAAAGAGTTCTTTAAAATATAACACAAAAATTCCTCATTTTAAACTCTGCCTTGTCTTCTGTGATACCAACTGAACTTTAAGGTTTTATATATGTAATGTGATTTAGTGTTACTTTTAAAAGGAAAAAAACCCACAAAGTGATTGTCCACAGATGAAACATGGGATGAGGTTCATGACTGAATCAATCATGGAGTGTTAAGTCAATTGTAAACTCTTGGAAGTTAAGACTAGGAAATGTGTGTATCAGACACATTAGAGTACAACAGGAGAGGAAGGGAAGCCTGTTTGTCATTCCAATTCTGACAAGGTGCATGGCCTTCGAAATTCCTGTCCACGTTCATGGAGCCATTTATTGGATACTATGAGAGAAAAAAATATATATATTAATTCCCCCCAATCTAATTACTATTTAATTTAAAGCTTCTAAAAGATCTATAACAAAGTTTCAAAATAGGCTAAAAGTTCAAGACCAAAACCAGATAAAGGCAAATGCTACTTAAAAACTTGACTAAGCGTTTTTGTCAACATGTGTATGTATATTTAAAAGTCTATGTACATTTCCTACAGTTTCCAATGTTCAATGTGAGGCTTGAAATGAGAAATAAATAGACTTTAAGATACAGGTACAGATATAGCAGAACATCATTTTATCTGTTTTCAAAGTACAATTCCCAAAATACAAAGACATTTTAATAATGAACACAAACTCTTCATGCTTAATGGAGCAACTTTGTAATAAATCACTGTTACTATATGCTCATTGTTCCCAAGATGCTTTTAAAAAATGTATCCCATGTAAAGTGTATCCCAAAAGAAATTAATTTTCTATTCCTTCATCTCTAGTATGACAGAACCCAATCAATGGCATCAAAGGTACAAAATTCTTAAGTAGGAACCTTAACTCCTCTTTTACCATTTTCAACCCTTGTGTTTAGTCTTTATTCACCAAACCCCATCTATTTTCTTAAATGTCTTTTGAATCTATTATCTGCTCTCCGACCCTTTCGCTGCTGCTTTAGTCCAGGCTTTCATTATCATCAGGGGAGATTTTTAAATCCTGATCAGGCCTCACTCCTTATTCTTGCTACGTCCTATGCAGTAATCTCTAGACACATGTGGCTAATTGAGCACTTGAAATATGGCTAGAAACACATATTGAAATGGATATATGGAGCTAATTAATAAATATTAAAACTAATTTCAACTGTTTCTTTTAACCTTTTTTTTAATGTGGTCTACCCTGTCTGTACTTGCATGATCCTGAGTGGGCTCTTTAAATTTTGTATCCTAGGTGCTACTCTAGCCTCACACTAGTCCTGGCCCTGGTCCCTAATATGCCTGGAAAACGACCATTCTATCTTTAGGACCAAATTTAAAAATTAAGCTTTGAAGAAGATTTCCCAAACTTAGGGAGTCACTGTCTTCTGTGCACGTTTTTGTATTAATATGTATTACATCAAAATTCTGATCTGTTGAATGCAAATTTATATTAAGATCAGGAACTTGGTTGAATCCCATACAATGTTAAAGTCATATTATGCAAATCTGGGGAGGTTGTTTTAAGATGTAGATTATAATAGTTTCAAAATATGAGACAAAAATCACAAATTCTATTCATACAAGAAATATTTACCCCATTTGTTTCCGACTAGCACCGGACAGGCTGCATGCCGTGTACTATAATCTCCTTCTCCACTGGCAAACAGATTATACCAGAAAACAGCAGTTCCCTATGGAGAACAATTCAAAATTATCCCCAAATAAGATGTCAGGTTATTGCTTTCTGCAGTACTTAAATTTTCTTCTGTTCCTTCTGAAGGACTCCTGTATGGCAGTATTATATCTTCCTCTAATATCATTTTTAAAATGTGATTATATCACTTTAAAAACTTTTCTTGATGTGAAAAATACCACAAAACTCCTTGACAAAAAGAGTATCTGCCAATACAAAGCAAAAAAAATCTTGTAATGTCCAGATGCAAACATCATATGGAATCCACTTTAGAAATGAAAATTTTTAAATACTAATCCCTGCTCATTACCTCTAAGTACTCATGGTAAACTGCGCCATAAAAATACCCAAAATTTTACCTAGAGATAATGTAGTGTTTAAGCTTACTACCTTTAAAAATATAATTAATTAGACCATGAAATACAGGGGTATCTCTTCCTCCGGGGAAAAATTTAAAAACCAAAAAGAATAAACCAAGCTTACTTTTTTTGGCCAAACACTCGCCCCTACTTCAGGAAAGACAGTGGCTCCTCCTGCGGACACATCACTCATCTGTAAGACAGACAGAGTATTATCACAAGTGCCGGCAGAATAAAGTAAAACATGCCATTGTGAGGAGGATTTGATATGGAATACCAGAACACTGGGAACATATGAACTTATGCTTACATAGCAGGGTTTGTGCATAATGCTCAGTTTTTCAAAAATAAAACAAAATGCCATTTATATACATGAGTAAAATACCACAAAAAGGAATGATTAATAAAAAGGAATGGAAATGGGGATAAATACTTTCAATAAATATTTACTTAAATAAATTTATACAAAATAAACACCAAGAGAAAAATAAAAATAACCTAAAATAAGTTTTATCATTTCTCACGGTGGAGAGTCAATGCATATTAACTAAAAATGAGAAGATTAAAGAATTACATAAAGTTATATTCATAAAGTAACCTACAATAAAAACTTTCTAAATTAACTGAAGAAGTACATGCACAAAACAAAGGAAACAGATCATACAGTAAAGATTTTAAAAAAGTGACATGAGTAGAATGCATAGAAAGACTCAGATCATATCACAAAGCAAAATCCAACCATCTGGTGTATCAACAAGTTGCATCTAAAACAAGTGACTCACAAACACTGAAAACAAAAAGATTAGATTTGTGGCAAATGCTGTCCCAAAGAAAACAGTGTTATGATCTTAATATAAGAGACAGTTTAAATAAAGATAAAAAGCATTAAATGAGATGAAGGATATTTGACAATGATAAATATATAATTAATAATAATAATGAGCTAAGAGTTTTTAAGCAATGAAAAAGTTAACTTTAGAGAAATTTAAAAGTTATGCATGACTTTTATGGATATAAATGGAGCACATAGTAGATCTATAATATATATTATATATTATGCATATAATACTATATAATATACTATATTCCATTTTGGAATAATATTTCAATATTGGAAAAATGAATACTAATCTAATTGAAATGCTAGAGAACTATTTTAGGAAAACAGGAAGGATACGTTCATTAAGAAGGGGAAATATTAAATAATCTAACAAATAATCTAACATTTATGTATAGTGGACCAAATAATATAGCATTAATATTCACAAGCAAAGAAATATGAGAAACAGAAACACAGGAATACAGAAAGAAAGGAAACACTAATGGCTCTTAAACATCTGAAAAGATGCTCAACTTCTCTAATAAGAGAAATGCAAATTAAAGCCACGATAAGTGCCGATCTGATAAGTGAAAGATGTACAGATCAAAAAGTCTGAGAAATGTATTTCACAAACATATCACACTTATTGGTACCACCTCTATCGACAGCTCACCTCTAGAAAACACACAAGCCTTCACAGCATGAATCTGTATGTATACTGTACCAACTTCTCTCCTGCATTTCCCTTTGTGATATTTCTCTCTCATTTTTATTTTATATGAATCTTTGTAACGTACTTTACATCCTTTTGGAAACAAGGTGGAGTTGTGAGAGGGATGCAAATGAAGACGGAAGAAGAGTGATAAGGAGGGAAGGTAGGAGGGTGAGAAGGGGGGTTGGAGACAGGGAGGGATGGATATAGAGAAGAAGGGAAAAAGGGAAGGAGGGAAAGAGGAATGAAGAAAAGATAAATGGAAGGTGGCAGGGAGAGAAAAAGACTGATAGGGAGTAAGACATTACAGATAGCAAAAAGAGATACAGTTTTATATAATTCAAATGAGGGTAAAGGTTGGAAAGATCAATGAAATAAGCAAAAATAAGTCTAGATATAAAATACATCTTTTTAAGTCAACAAAGGCTAAAACAATACGGTAGACTGTATTTTCCAAATATAATACATCTCCAAATGTCCCATCATCCATGCTCTTTTTAGTTGAAACTGACATTTGTGTCAAGTAGTATGGTCTATATGCCCTCTCCTTGAAGCTGGGCAGACCTCTGTATTATAATTGATGTAACAGAATACAGCAGAAATGATATCTGTGACTTCTGAGGGTAGGTTATAAAAATGCCATGTACTTTTGCATTGTTCTCTTGGGATGCTTGCTCTTGCAAACCAGTCACCAGGCTGTGAGGAAGCGCAGGCCACATGGGTCAGCCAGAATTTAGATATTCTGGCCAATAACCAGCCTCAACTTCAGCCTTCAAGATGACCCCAGTGCCAGACATCTGACTGCAAATATATGACAGATGTGGAGCAGGAACCATGAGGTTAGCCCAGTCAACCTCACAACTATGAGAAATAATTTAAAGAGATTATTTTAAATCATTCAGTTTTGGGGTGATTTGTTACATAGCAATAGATAACTGAACAAATATTATGATCAAAACCTAACTTTTTTCTGTATGTATATACAATTTTTAAAATTAATACTGTTTTGAAACTTTAAACAATGAGAGTGGTTTCCTTTGATAGGGCTTCTGGGGTGTTATGCTATTTTTTTTTTTTTTTTTTTTTTTTGAGACAGTCTCACTTTTTGCCTGGGCTAGAGTGCCATGGCGTCAGCCTAGCTCACAGCAACCTCAGACTCCTGGGCTCAAGCAGTCCTTCTGCCTCAGCCTCCTGAGTAGCTGGGACAGGCATGCGCCACCATGCCCGGCTAATTTTTTCTCTCTCTATATATTTTTAGTTGTCCAGATAATTCCTTTCTCTTTTTTAGTAGAGACAGGGTCTCGCTCTTGCTCAGGCTGGTCTCGAACTCCTGACCTTGAGCGATCCACCCGCCTCGGCCTCCCAGAGTGCTAGGATTACAGGTGTGAGCCACCGTGCCCGGCCTGTTACGCTATTTCTTGATCTGAGTACTGATAACATCATATCTGTTCACATTGTGAAAATTAATGAAGCTATATACTTATGATTTGTGTACTTTTCTGATATGTGATATACTTCAATAAAAATTTAATTCAGAAAAGTTTACTAAAATAGTGTGTGTATATGTAGAAATCAAATAAAACTATACAGATTCTCATATATATATCATATATGACTAGACAGTCCATGTTCCCAAATATTAATGATTGTCTCCAAGTAGTAGAACTCAGTAAGTTTAATTTTCTTTAGGTTTTTTTTTTTTTTTAAGTTTCTACAGTGAACATCTATATTACAACCTGAAAAAGTTACAAATGCAAAAATATTCTTAACACCCTTAGTTGTAAAAATTTTAAACTAGGATGCTAAATAAGAGCTACACAGAACAAACTTAATTAAACACATCACAATGAGTTATGTGATCAAGTCCCAACTTAAAATAAAAATTTTAGTCATAACTTACATAAAACAGCCATGTAGCAATTCTATTTCCTGTCCCCAGCTCTTTGAAAGCATCTGGCTCATCTTTCTGTGAATAAAACACAGTGAATTCAATGGCATAAAATTGAGTAATGCAAATACTCCAGTGGCAACTATACACAGTAGTAATATGCTGAAAAATATACCAAAAACAGCTCCAAAATGTTCCCTAATAATGTCCAGTGTACTATATACACCAGGCGCTCAAATGCTTGTTGAATTAACTTGTATACCAGATATTTTTGATAAGACCATTGGGGGGAAAAAACAGATTTGTTAGCCTGAATGAATGAGAGCCAATATCTCCTAAGTGTAGATTTTTAAAAAAATTAACACCTACAATTTTAGCTTCCAAAAAACAGGACATGAGAGCCGCCTCTTAGCTATATTCATGAAGCTTATTCTCTGTCAGTAAAAAAACTTGCCTTGAAATTTTACTTTGAACTCATGACCCACTCAAGTATTTATTGCTATTATGACTGTATTTTGGACAGTCAGCACTTTAATAAGGCTGGAGAATCCATATCTAGATATTTAAATCTAAATTAAAATACAATATAATCTCTTGGCATTTATCCCATAAAAATGAAAATGTATTTTTCACACAGAAGTTTGCATACATCTTTATTTGTAATAGCCAAAAACTAAAAACTATCCAAATATCCTTCAATGGGTGAATGGCTAAACTGTGGTACATCCATACAGCAGCAGAATACAGGCTGAGCATCCCTAATCCAAGAAGCCAAAATCTGAAATGCTCCAAAATTCAAAACTTTTTGACTACCGACATGACACAAGTTGAAAATTCCACACAGAAGTACTTGACATAAACTTTGTTTCATGCGTGAAATTATTAAAAATATTGTATAAAATTACCTTCATGCTACGTGTATAATGTGTATATGAAACCTAAATGAATTTTGTGTTTACACTTGAGTCCCATCCCCAAGATATCTCATTATGTATACAGATATTCCAAATCTAAAAAATCCTAAATCCAGAACACTTCTGTTCCCAGGTATTTTGTTTTCTGGGTTTTTTTTTTTTTTTTTTGAGATAGGGTCTCACTCTGTTGCCCAGACTAGAGCGCAGTGGCGTCCTCATAGCACACTGGACACCACAAACTCCTGGGCTCGAGTGATCCTCCTGCCGTAGCCTCCCAAGTAGCTGAGGCTACAGGTGCACACCATGCCCAGCTAACTTTTTTTATATTTTGCAGAGCTAGGGTCTTGCTATGTTACTCAGATTGGTCTTGAACTCCTGGCCTCAAGCGATCCTCCCATCTCAGCCTCCCAAAATGCCAGAATTACAGGCATGAGCCATAGCACCCGACCTCCCAAGCATTTTGGGAAAGGGATACTCAATCTGTACTACTCAGCAATAAAAAGAACACACTATTGACACATACAATAACTTGGATGAACCGCAAGGGATACTGAGTGAAAAAAAAATCTCAAAAGGGTACATATTTATATATCTATCTATAGAATGTGAAATAACATAGCAAAGGAGAACAGATATTGGTTACTAGCTGGAAGAGGAGGAGGAAGCTGTATACAGCTACAGGGCAGTACTGCAAAAGAAACTTGTAGTGATGGTACAGTGGTCTGTCTTGACTGTGGCAGTAGTTACACATAGCTACGTATGTAATAAACTGCACAGAGCCACACACAGAAAGCAGTGCAAGTATAACTGGTGAAATATGAATAAACTCTGTGGATTGTGCCAATGCCAATTCCTGGTTTTGATAGTGTCCTATATTAATATTCAAGATATTAATATTGGGGGAGGCTAGGTGAAAGGTGCATGGGACCTTTCTGTGCATTTGTTTGCTACTTTCTACGAATTGATAATTACTTTAAAATCAAAAGCTAAAAAAATGCAATTTCATTTTGTAATCTTAGGGCTTTAACTGTACAGTCTTTCACATCATTAAAGACCTTCACACATTTTTTTTCAATAACTGAATAAGGAAGGAAAAGAGACTAAAAATATATTCTCTGCAGGTTTACATAGAAAAAGAGCCTATAACTTTGGAATTAAGCCAGTAAAGAGCTATAACACAATACAATCAATGTTTTCATTCAAAAGAATACCCTTATTGAATAACGGTAATAGATCAACAACTCTGTGGAAATATGTAGCACATTCCTTAGAATTCTATGTAATTAGATAAAGTTTAAGTTAATTAAGATTTGGTAATGCTATAATTTATAGCTAAATATATTAAAGATGTAAAAAAGAGACCAATAATTATTAGTCTTATGCCAAGAGGACTTGGCAAGCATAAGCTTTTTACGAATTGCTTTAATATTACCTATCCTCTACGCTTTCTACTCTCCAGTCTCTTTACATCTCTCTTATGTTTTTTATCTTCCTGTCTCTCAAAATGCATTCCTATAATTTCTTCACATCTATTGGCCAATTCGCTACTTCATGTGTCTCCAGTCTGTTTCTAAGTTAACCATTACAGTTTAAATTTCAACAATTTTTTTCTGCCTAGCACTTCCATTTGCTTATTTTTCGAATATGCCATTTCAAGAGCTCATTTTTGTCTCATCTTTTATTTTTAAGTATTATATATTTACATTCTTTATCTGATAATTGCAGATTCTAAAATCCTGGGGATGTCTAAATCTGTTGGTTGCTTTAGTCTCACCAATGGTTTCTTATTACCAGTTAGTAATTTCTTAAAAGTATGAGTTCATATTTAGCTGAGGTGTTAGAAATAGGATGTTTCTTTCCAGGGAGGGTATGAGTTTGTTTCTGTCAGGTATCAAGGAGCACTACCAAACTGAACCACTTTAAATTAATTTCTCCTCCTCCAGAGTAGTGAAACTTCAAATACCAGATTTCTGTGAGGGCAGGCCCATGCTTTAAAACTCCCAGAAGCAGCTTCCCATACACACTACCCACACCCCAGCCAGGATGGAAACAGCTTTCTATAAGGTTCCAGCCTCAAAGCAGATTATTTTCAAACCCATTCTTTATCTCACTGAAGGTGTAATCCTTCTGGAGATTTAGGTTTTATGCAGAGGTCTCAGTTCAGCAATCTAATTATGGCAAGTCCTCTCACAGAGCTGTTAATCCCCAAAGCTCTAGATTCCTGGAGGCATGTGCCTCCAGCCTCAGCCTTTTTGTCCCCCTTAACTCTCTAGGTTTAATGCCTACGTTTTCCATCTTTGTTCAATTTGCCCTTGGGAATATCCTTTACTTTCTTCCAGGCTCACTAATGCATTTAAAAGTATCTTAAATACTTTTATTAGATATCTAGGTGTTTCTTTGACTGCTAAAAAGGCTTCACAGGCTATCTATTATGATTATATCATGTTTCCACAGATTCCAAATAGGCTATGAAATTTTAATGCTAAAAGAACAGAATTAACATGTTGACAAAGATTTTCTCTTTGACCAAACTCTACTCAGGCGCCTCTGAATTCTCTTCTCAACTTGGCCCTGACTTTTGGGCCTCTGTTCATCTCTGCATTGTCCAATTTTATCAAGAATTCTAAGTCAGTTTAGCCAGAATTTCCCATCCTTCATATCTGATTTCCGCCCAATATCTAATCGGGTTCCTCATCTTCCTCTATCTCGGGGGTGATGTCTGATGGCCCTTCCCTGACTTCCGCAAGAATCCTGTTAGGTCAGTTTAGCCAGAAGCCCCCCTTACCTCTTAGCAATTTTCCATCTACTGACCCCCCCCCCCACCTCTGTTCACTGGCTATAAATTCTCACTTTTCCTTGTTGTATTTGGAGCTGTGCTTAATCTCTTTCCCTCACTGCAAAACTCCATTGCAGTGGTCCCTAGACCTATCGCAATGTCCCCACCCCCCTTAAATAAAGCCTGCCTTACCATCTTTAACAAGCATCATGAATAAAATTTTTTCTTTAACAATGTATTAATAATACCTAAACTTCAGCAGATTTCTTACATTCTCCATTTCTTTTACTTACCCGTGCAAAGTCAAAATGAGGTTCGTACTGTCCCCCAACTCCATAATTTGCTACCTGAAGGAAAGAAACAAAGCATAAATGAAAGAACTATGAAGATTACTACTCAAAAAATCTAGAGCCCCATTTTGGCCTCTTATATATGATACATATGTATGAATGAAAAGCAAAGTATTTAAAATCAACAAGAGTTCCTAAGAAAACAGGATGAAAAGTATGGATAGCTATTAGGAGCTATTTTAGAACCCTTAGGACGCCTAATGGACAGCAAAGATGAAACAACAAAAAATAAATAAAATAAGAACCTTAGTTAATATGCTTTTCTTTAGCAAATGTTTGGGGGATACATTTTTTTCCTAATACGTAACACACTAAAATTTGAAACATCTATTATTTATTTTCACTAAATACTTTTCTTTGGGATTTAAATAAAAGTTTCCCAATGCCCCAAATGCTGGCAAATTCCCAATCTACTTTAATAAAATCCCTTTTCTTAACATATTTTTTCCCTGCTAAGGTGAAAAAGGGAATAAGTTAACACCAATTTAATTATTCCTGCCGAAGGGCCCTAATAATAATTTCAGGTAGTTATGACAATATGTGAGACAACAAAAGCAAGTAAAGAGAAATATTTGGTCTGAGTTCAAGTTCAACACTCCACTTTCAGCACTGGACAGAACATCCAGACAGAAAGTCAACAAACAATGAATTTAATCTGCACTATATATGAAATGAACCTGATAGATATTTACAGACTGTTTCATCCAACAGCTACAGAACACACACTCTTCTCCTCAGCTCATGGATCATTCTAAGGGTAGACCATATGTCAGACCACAAAACAAGTCTTAAAAAATTCAAAAATACAAAATTCAGATTGTAATCATACCAAGTATTTTCTCTGACCACAACAGAATAAAACTAGAAATCAATAACAAGAGGAACACCAGAAAATATACAAACACATGGAAATTAAACAATATGCTCCTGAATGACCAGTGGGTCAATGAAGAGATTAAGGAAATTTAAAAAGCTCTCAAAAGAAATGAAACTGAAAACACAACATAACAAAACCTATGGGATACAGAGAAAGCAATAGTAAGAGGAAAGTTTACAGATGTGCCTACATCAAAAAACTAGGAGAAGCCAAGATGGCAGATGAGAAAAGCCACCAGCCAGAGTGTCTCTGCAAAAAAGACAAAATTTTAGAAGAAAGAGAAAAAAATAAACTAGCAGAGAAACATAGATCAGGTGAGGGTCGGAAAGAGGGGTGCCTGAAACTACAGGAGACTCCACGGGAAGACGTTGCAGAGGAGAACTGGAAGGAGAAAGGTCCCAAGAGGCTTGGAGACCAGCGACAAGGGTGGGTGGAGCGGTTAACTTCCCCCTCCCTGCATCTCAGACTGCTGGTGGGCTCCTGAGCAGTTGGAGAGACCTGCCGACACCAGCCCAGAGACGGCTGCCGCCAGTGAGCAGTGGCCTCTTGCAGACACGGCGAGGGGCTCCCAGCTCCCTCAGGGCACCTCCCAGGGCGCAGACCCTCAAGCCTATCAGCAGACACCAT
>CAUYSK010000599.1:0-14007 GCA_963575035.1 Avahi laniger | reverse complement strand
GGCCAAATCTGGTGTGCGCTAGGCTGGCAATATACAAAGCCACAGAAAGATTAAGAAACACTCAAAGACTGTGATATTGATCAATCTGCATGGAAACAATGCAGCATTTGGAGATCAAATAAAGAATTTGTCAGCTAGGCGTGGTGGCTCACGCCTGTAATCGTAGCACTCTGGGAGGCCGAGGCGGGCAGATTGTTTGAGCTCAGGAGTGCAAGACCAGCCTGAGCAAGAGTGAGATCCTGTCTCTACTAAAAATAGAAAGAAATTAGCTGGACAACTAAAAAAATATATATATATATAAATTAGCCGAGCATGGTGGCGCATGCCTGTAGTCCCAGCTACTCGGGAGGCTGAGGCAGGAGGATCGCTTGAGCCCAAGAGTTTGAGGTTGCTGTGGGCTAGGCTGACGCCATGGCACTCTAGCCTGGGCAACAGAGTGAGACTCTGTCTCAAAAAAAAAAAAAAAAGAATTTGTCAAACATGCTTTTTAAAAGATTTCTTTTTTAAAAAAGAATTTGATATATAATACAACTACAACAATCAAAAGCAAAAAAGAAAGAAATTACTTCCAACTCAGAATTACAACAAATCAAGTCATTGTCTCCTTTTCTCCTTGTCCATTTGAACAAGTAAATGGCATATAACCGGGTACAGAAGAAACAAAAAAAAACAAGTTTTGGGACTGGTTAAGGACATCTGTGTATTGTAAAATAATGTAATAAAGAATTACGGCAGTGGAAGCAAAGAGCTAAAGGCATGAAAAGCTACTCTAGCTTAGTGGAACCACGTGGAAGACTAACTTTAACTTCTTTTAAACCTTGAGAAATTACTGCCAGGCAAGCATCTCTGTCCCCAGTCGCTACTGTGCTTATGACAGTACATAAGAACCTACTGGAAGGCCAGCTGGCTCGCCATCTGTCCCTGGGTCACCATGATGCTTCTGCTAATTCAAAAGGACTTTACCAGGCTTCAATTGGCTCATGTTCCACAGCGACACCAAATAGTGACAAGAGAAACAACAGCAGCGTAAATCATGATCCTCTTTGGATGATTAGATTTCCTGGTTTTGTATTGCTTTTTCTCCACGGGCTTATTACCAATAAGTATTGCTCTCTGGACTAGATAAACACATGTAAGATTTTTGAAGGTACTTTAAGGATTGACACCCAAGAGGGGAGAAAGATGTTCCTGGGACAAAATATATGGGGAAGGGGAGGGGGGTAATAAAGATGTTGATTTTTTTTATTAAACAGGGGAGTATGAAGAAAAAAAATAGAATCCTCACCAGCTGTCTGCCCATATAACATTTATTGACATTTTAACAATTAAGAATTTTACACGTATATGATTAGAACATTCAAACAATGCAGGAAAGCAGACAGCGAAAATCGCCTGCTTTACCCCTCTGCTCTGCAAGTGCATTTAATTAACGAATGGGGAAATTCTGTTAATCTGAGTCTTCCCAGAAGCAGACACCAAGCTAATGCGCAAGAAAGTTATCGGGGAAGCACCTGTGGAAAAAAATGGGCGGAGAGTTGAGAGAAACTGGGAGAGTCACCAAACGTGACGCAGTTCTGACCTGAGGGAAGGAGGCACAGAAAGAAAGAAGGTTGGTGAAAAGCATCTTGAACTTGTGTACAGTTTTAAGGAAATTATAGCAAGACCATGAAAGAGTCCTAACTCCAAAATCACCTGTCCAAGAAGTCCCCTGTCTCTGAAGAAGAGGTCTGACTCAGTATTCCTGCCCTGCTCAGTCGCTGGCCGGGAGCAGCTGGCGAGTGGGAAGCGTGGCCTCTGCCTCAATGCAGAAGCAGCTTTCACACCGCAGCAACTGGAGTTCCCAATCGATTATGCTCTCTGCAGCCAAGACTCGAGAGAATACTTTCTCTTGGCCATTCTGTTAACCACTTTTTGGGTGTGATTTTCTCCATAATTTTTAATAAATGTAACTTCAATCGAGTATCAATTTTTAATTATTTATAAAAACAATCACAGTCTATAAATAATTGGGCACTTTGCTAATTTAAAATAATCTATCTTGATTTCTTCCCATGGTTTCACACAGAAATAACTACCTATTTTTATTACTATTGCCTAGTTATATTATAGTTTTTAACTCATCACTTATTGATAATCCTTCCTTTTAACCCAGATTTTGCTATTACAAAGTTTGTGTAATGAAAAAAATTCTCAAATTCCAAGGTGATAATTTACAATTATATTGATAGGATATAATGATGGGATTACTGAGTGCCACCATTGGGTTCCTGCAGACTCTGAGACAAAAATTAGCAAGCAGGAGGTGTATTAAGGAGAGTTTATAGAATCAACACCTGTGGAAGGGAGGAAAAGGGAGCAGGGCTGGGCAGGAGGAGAGGTTGAGCTGTGGCACAGTGTCAGTGACCCTGCAGGGAACTCTAACAGGGATGGCCCTTTAGAGATGTCCCAAGTTGGAGCAAGGGGGAGCTTCATACACTCCCAGTTGAGTAACCATCAGATATGGGTTGTTGTGGGAAAAGGCTATGACCTTGGATGAGGCAACTTCCTTCAGTTGAGGAATTGTCCAAGTGGGCTGATACGTGGGAGCGATTGTCAGCTCTCCTGGCACCTGGAGAAATAAGTCATTCTCCACTGAAGGGGGTTCTGGGCAGCATATCACAAACTCCATCACATCAGGTTTATGTGTATATGATTTTTTTGATACATGTTGCACAATTCCTCTCCAGAAAATTCTTATCATAATGAAATGCATACCTCTTTCTCCACATCCTTGGCAAATCAGTATATCATCATTATACTTTCAGTTTTGTTAGTCTGGATTAGAACTTGAGTATCATTGCCATCGTTATTTGAAACATTTTAAAAATTATGAATGATATTGAGTTTATTCATATTAGACACTTATTTTTCCCTTTCCTGTAAATTGCCAGTTCAGATCATTTCTACAGGGTCATTAGTCTTTTCCTAATTGATTTGTAAAAACTCTATGTAAAACTAGGAAAATTGACTTTGCTACCATTAAGTGTTGCAACTATGTTTCTCATTTTATTTGTGGTCTTTTTTGCCATTGTAAAAATCTTAATTTTTGTATGTAGTAAGTACATCTTTTCTTCATGAACTCTTCAATTTCATGCCTATAGAAGTTACATATATATTTACCCCTACTTCCATCTTGAAATCTCAGGTTTCTTTTGATTTTTAAAACTTTTGTTATTGTAAATAAAATACATAGAAAAATGTATAAGACATAACTATAGGCCAGGCGCAGTGGCTCATGCCTGTAATCTTAGCACTCTGGAAGGCTGAGACAGGCAAATTGTTTGAGCTTAGGAGTTCAAGATCAGCCTGAGCAAGAGCGAGACCCTGTCTCTACTAAAATTACAAAGAAATTAACTGGACAACCAAAAATACATATATAAAAAATATTAACCAGGCATGGTGGCACATGCCTGTAGTCCCAGCTACTCGGGAGGCTGAGGCAGGAGGTCTCTTGAGCCCAGGAGTTTGAGATTGCCGTGAGCTTGGCACTCTAACCGGGCGACGGAGTGAGACTCTGTCTCAAAAAACAACAACAACAAAAAAGGCATAACTGTAGAAACATCCACTTGTATATTTAATAAGTATCACAAACCAAACATGGAACCCTTGTTCCGCATCTTCCTCCCACCACCACCAAAATACCCTGCTCCTCGTCCATTGTTCCATCTGTGACAGCTCCCCTTCGTCCTCGCATCTGATCCTTCACCTACCCTGTACCACTACTGCAAGATCACAGTCCAATCAGTATATTTCCGTGGCTAACTCCTGCCCCAACCCACCATCTCTTTCCTGGAAAACTTCGAATGCTTCCTAACTGGTACCCAAGGCTCTTTTGCCTGTCTACCATCCCTCTTCAGTAGTATACCAGTAAATGTTTAACTGAGGAGGAATACTTTAACTTCTAACATTTGCCAATACCCATGGTATAAATACTCTCACCATGGCTGATTTTAAGGATGGCCATGTTAAACATAGGGCTTGCAAATTTCCTAAAAATTTAACAATGGACTGTTGAAGTCTGTGAGGCCACTTCCAGCATCATATCCAGAGGGATCTCTGCAAAATGTGAGCCAGACCATGTCATTGCCCTCCCATGTCTTTCTATTATGCTTAAGATATGAATTTAGGATAGGGATTTACCAACTTTGACTTCTCTGTACAAATTTTTCATTCATTTCATGATTTGTTTTAAAATAAAATCTGGAATAGAATCAAATTATAATTATAAATTATTTTCCACACATATGTGTTCTCTTCCGACTAATTTTGAAATTAAAATCAGATTTGTAATTTTTAGTCTTAATTCTATTTTAACTGACTTTATTTCTTACCAGACAAGTTTTTATACCAATACTCTGTCCTCCTAAATTCTCCCTATTGATTCTTTCTCAATCAAATATTTTTCATTGATACATTACCATTTCACAGACCATTTGTGGGTAGTATATGGTATATATTCTATTTACCTGCCCTCTCTGTCCTCACTCGTGTCTAAGAATCTTTCTGTCCCTCTTAAACATGAACAGCTATTTAGCTAGGTAGAAAATCTTGAGTTTGGTGAAGAGGTAACTATCAATTCTAGAGAAGAGAAGAGTGTATTCTGGTGATCTTGTAGAACATATTTTCTTTGTTCTGGAATGGTTGGGAAGATAACCACCCATTTTTCTAGGTGGTGTGAATTATAAATCTTGCCTTTTCAATTCCAGGAAGAGGCAGTATATAATTGATGGAAGATCCCCTGTTGTCTTTTTGAGATAGAAACTATGCAGCAGGAGTCACTAATGTGTTTGTTAGTTCGGTTTCACAGACCTAATTATAAATGGATATCCCTACTGCAGTAAGTTGACTGTTATTCTTAATTGAAATAGTACTGTGAATTTTCTTCTCTTTATTTCCTGGGTGTTTAACAGTGCTTCATTTAGAATTTTAGACACATTATACCAATGATTGCTAATCTTGTACTATTTTGCAAGACACAGTTTTAACCATCTTTGAATCTTGGTTGTCTAGTAGACTATTGAAAGTGTCACCTCCATCCTCAAGCTTGCAGAAGATGAGACAGCACCTAGAGTCTTAGCCCTGAGCCAACTGTGAAAATGTCCAACTACTAGATGAAGGATAAAATTGGGAGTGTTTATTGGTCAATCGAAACCAGAATCTTTGAGTTTGAGTCAAAAGTTAAAAGCTAAGAAAGAGTAAAAATAAACTGTAAGATCACAGGGCTCTTATGTGTTCATGGGAAATTGGGATGAAAACTGGAAAGAAAACTGGATTTTAAAAAGACCAGGTTAGAAATAAACAAGTTCTGGATAATCTAGAATTATCACCACAAAAGTAACTGGAGCATCCTTATCTTACCATCCTTATTCTATAAATGTCCCGTAAGCAGTATTTTTAGGTAGAGAGTTAGAGAGAAATGCCTGGCCTATGGCAACGTTTCAGTATCTTCGCTCAAGTTTTCAAAAAAAAACCTGATATGAACGTGCAAGTGATTTATTAAGAAAGTGGTGCCAAGAGAGATCAGTGAGGATATGGAGCAACAGGACAAGGAGAGAAGCCAAAAAATAATATAATTTTGGGTAATTTCCAGACCCAGCTGATTCCACAGGAAGATCTTAGCATAAATGACTTCATAGAGTTGGTCCCATCTCAAAGCAAGAACGTGGACTTTCACAGCTGCCCTCAGTCAGCCACTGGCCGCAGGCTGCCCTTGAAGGGTTGTAAACTCCCAGACACTTCCAGCTCTATCTGCGGAAAGCTGTTCCAGTGGCCCAAGGACAATATTGGAACAAGGTTGTAGGTGTAAGTACTGATAAATAAAGCAGTCAGGGATTGAGGGACAGGTATAGGATACAACTAACAGGAATCTGTAGGCATCCATTGTACTTGATAAGTATTGGTAGTTGTTGAATGTATGATGGCTGACCAACCGGAAAAGCATCAGAACTTCAGGCAGCACGTAGCGTGGTTAACAGCGAGCACAAAATCAGTCCTTCATGGGCACGGCTCTTGAGGTTGTTATAGTTTAGCTGGAAGTCTGGGTGTAGTGTGCAAGAAGAGCATTAGACAGTCTCAGCTCAGTCTCTAACTAATAATGGATAAGTTTACAATAAAAAGAAATGGGGTGGTGGAATTGGTATTTTTTGACCATCTATTATATATCAGGTTGTATTTAAAAAAAAACCCTTTCTGTGTGTTTTGTCATTTCATATTAATAACCTGTAAATTATGTTATTTTATCCCCATTTCATAAATAAGGGAACAAAACCTGAAAAGGTGAGTCATTTGTCCAACTTTACAATGTAAGTGGCTAACACTGTCTTCGAACTTGACACAAGCCCATGTTCTTCTAATATACCATGCAGAACATCAGAAACTATTTGAAATAATATTTCTTATCCTCCCACAGTAAGAAAAAAAAAGTCTTTCTGTTTAAGAGCTTTCTGGAACTGATTGGGCTGAAACTTCAGAATAGAACAGATAAAAGAAAATGTATAGAAAGGAATTTATAGATGAGTGAATTACGGAATTGTAGTTGAACAGAAAGGCTGGGAGAAAGGAAAACAAATATCACTAAGAAAATAGTTCAGGAATAAGGAAAGCTTTTCAATGTTTTCCCCTAGTACATGAACATGTGAAATGAGCACCCAGAGTTTTGAGTACTTGGAACTCAACCAAAGCCCTGAACTTTCTAAAATTCAAGCACTGCTAATGATTAGTTGGGCTAATAAATATAAGGTCTGGCTTAGCACACCCCCAATATGTGTGGAAGAAAAATCAATAATATAAGCTTCATATTATATGAAAACCCTTTGCCTCTCAAACACAGCCTGAGGGCTGACGTGTTTATGAACTAGAAGTATGATGAACTCAATGTCCGTCAAGGAATCATCAGACTCAAGATATTCCTGAAACATCACATTGTTTATTATTTACTACTAAATATAGTCTATCTAGGTCATTAACAAAAGTATACCAGCAACTATTTAGCAACCCTTTACGTAGCAATAGTTCAGAACCATGTGTCCTTTATGTTTGGACTGCATAGTTGATGAATTTCATATGGGCACATTTGAGCTCATCAAACAACATTATTGAGCACTTAATATTGCTCAGTTCTATGCTAAGTACTGTCAAAGAGAGACAATAAGACGTATACCCATCAGAGACTTATGATATAATCGGGAAGATCAGTGTAAATGTCAAATATCCTGGGTTTTTCCAAAATAGGTCTAATTTCAAGCATTTTACCCCATTGATAAAAAACTGTCCTCATTTTCGGTTCAGAATATACAGGCAACATAGAAATTATTTATATATATATATACATAAATGAAAAATACTAAGTATTTGAGCTGTATAATATATGCTAAGTGACAAATAGCCCTACCTGTTAAATGCCTCTTAAATCTATCCATTTCTCTCCATCTCGGTTGCCAGAATTCAGCCCTGGTCATCATCAGTTGTTTTACCTGCATTACAGTAATACATATTTTTTCTTATCTTCCCCCTTTACAAGACCTTCAAACCATTTTTTTTTTTTTATTCTTCAGAAAGATCTTCTAAGAATGACAATCTTTGCTGAAAAGACTTCCCTTTCCCTTCAGGATGAAGTCTGAACTTCACAGCATATTTTACAAACCCATTCAAGATCCCGGCCCCTAGCTCCCTTTTCAGTCTTATCTGGTGGCGGCCTACCTTTCTCTGCATACTCTCTGGCCTTTCTGAGCTCTTCCGGCTCTTTCATCACTGTTATATCCATCACATCTTAGTACTTACTGTTCCCTCTAACTGACACTGCCTCCTTTCTCTCCTCTTGCCACAACACGTATTTTCAGATAACACAAAAATTTTCTTGATAATTTTCACTCATCTGTGCAATCTCATCTTGAAAATTGCTTACTCAGGAAGACTTTCTCTGTTTTCTATGCTATATTAAACTACGTGCAGTGCACGTCCATAATACCTGCCCATTCCCCTATCAAAACAATCATCATGCTTTATTTTTGTTATTTATTGATACTCTGTTTTCTCTCCATGAGGGTAAGAATCATCTCTCTTGCTCAGCATTATAATAACCAGCATGGTACATGGCACAGTTTAGAAACTAATTCATTAAAGTGTTAACAGGGGTAGAAGTTATTCAAAATACTAAATGACTATCATTGGGTGGGCACCACCTTTTTGGTGCCTGAGTACATCACAGCTGAAAGCCTGCCCTGAACACGTGACTACCTCACTGCAGTTTAGGTTAGCTGGGCAAGATTTTATGTGTAACAAAGAATGTTTCAGCTATAAGAAAATTACATATGAACATGAACATTGCGAGCCACTTATTCCAGGTTATTGGTGGGTGTGGGTATCATTTGAATGAATGAATATTAAATGCATGGGCTCTGGATGCACAGTGTTGCTTGGAGAATGGCAAGAAATCCAGGGCCATGGTGAAATATTCAGAGGAGTAAGACACACCTCCAGGAAAGAGGTCCAAGCATCTTTGCTCTGTGTCCTTTTCATCAGCATCTTACCAACCGAAACACACCTGTATCCCCTATCCAGTCATCTCCTCAACGTTCACCAATATGCACAAAATGTCTAGTCAAACCCATGATTATTCAGCCTTAAGAATTTGAAAACATGATTTGTACCTACTGTGCTAGGATTGAAGCAGCTGGTATACTTTGCTGAAGACTTGTAAAAACGGGTTTTTCTCTGGGAGGCCCATCGACTGAACTGGCTGTGATATCACCATTGCTGGAAGAGAAAGAGAAATGGGACATGAGGTCTTTAGGGAACTGAGAATGAGGACACACAAACATTCAAAATAAAAGTTTCCTCTTAAATACTTAGTTATGTCTTGATGGAGTGAATCATGTATGAATTTATTTTTTAAATAAGAGATGGAAATTGACCCCAAACATCAAGTGTTTAAGGGTTAAATAAAGGGCTCGTTATTGAATTATAAAGCTTACCTGATTATAAAAATCTATACAATTTAGGCCTTCAAGTGCAAACAGAGAAAACAGTGTTTCTCTCAGTATTCATACAGTATGTCTATTTGCAGATGTGAAAGTGAATTTGACATAATGGTAAGTAGTTCAAACAATCTATATTGCTGGGAGCTTTTTCTCACAAGAGATTGATTTTCTAGCACCATCAGCAGCAAGACCAGAAATACCTTCCTCTTTTGTTTACCGTCCTGCAGGCCCTGGATGTGGTGTTTCACATTGCCTGCTGATATGAAGCAAACTTTTAAATATTTAACTGGCAAAGTTAAAGAATAATTTTGCTTTTCATTATGAAATGACTTAAGACTCATTTTGCTAAATAACTGCTCATTAAGAAAAGTTTGCACAGCCAGTAGAAGAATAGCTGAGATAACTGTATTATTATATAATAATATCAATGAAAGTCCATTCAGGAAGAAAATACGTCCCAACTAGAATTTGAGTGGAGGGACTTTAGTACAGGGAACTAGTTCCAGAAGAACTGGGAAGTCCAGAAGGAAGGCCTTATGGTGAGACAAGTGACAGAATAACAAAAGTAGAAGCCCTCTGCCACCCGTAGGGCTAGAGAGACAAAAGGAGGAAATGTGGCTACCAGAGTGATAAGTTGAGGCCACTCGGTGAGCATAGGAACCACAGCAAGTACTACCCAGAGGGAACTTGAGTCATGAAAGAGATGGTGGCCACCTGCGGCACAGAAAGAGAGGTCCACGTGTCCAGCTCCTCCCTTCCTCCAATGTCCCATCTCTGTCTCACATTAGCTGATCTCAGGGGAAAGCCAGTTGATTACGGAGCCTGGGCAGTCCAGTTGGCATGGCCCAGTTATTCATAATGCACAGCTGAGTGGAGAAACAGTGGGGATTGGTGTGAGAGCAAACAAGCAGATCATGTGTACGCCACACAAGAAGATCTGCACACACAAATGGAAGATAGTGTCATGCTGGGAGTTCAAATGCAAGCCTAAGGTAGGATGACCCCATGGCTCGGGGGGCTGGCCATAAGTCCAAATGAGCACTTAAAGTCAGGCCACTGACTGCATTGTCATTTTGGCTTTTCCACTGAGATTGGAGCAGTATTCTGGACAACAACTGAGGATTTAGCCCCTAATGAAAAAGAGAGGGAAAAACATAAGGTGGCTGAAAGTAGGAGGTGAGACCCCTACCAAATGGCCCTGAGGCTCCAAAAGTAACTCTAATATATTCAGAAAATCAGATATATTAAGAGGAAAACTATCCACTAAAATATTTTAACTAGAGAAGCAACATGGACAGAGCTGTGTTTTAGAAGGATCAACCTGATGGTGTGAACCTTTGGAAAGAAAGAGGGGCAGGCATTGTTCCACTGATAGCAGCTCCAGGATTTGTTCTTTTGAGGATATATCCTGCTCCAGCTACTTGGACAAGAGAACACAAATGTCTTGGTGGTAGTGGTGGTGGGAAGTCCCAGCTGGGATGTAATTCCCTTTTTCCCTAAGACAGACCCCATATCAAGTCCATATCTAAAACAATCAGACTGAATCCAGTGGGCCCTTGTCAGTCAATCCTAGAAGCATCACACACTCTAAGGGTGGTTCCATGTAGCAGGAAGCAGTCCTCTGCATACCAGCATCTGCTATCTCTGCCTCATTAGCGCTCCTGTAGATTTAGATCTTACCCTGAATGGCATCTTAGTAAAAGAGAAAAATAAAGAGTACCTCAAACTTCCGTCTTGAAATATAACCTGGATTTACACCCGAAGACAAACTGTCTTGGAGTTCAGCCCCTAACTCTGGTCTTGAAACTGATGATATTTATCTTGTTTATATTAGTATGAATTTAAGAAAATTGTTTTTTTTTTCTCCAGGGTGTTTGTATAAAAAGCTTTATATCCAATTATGGCATGATGAATTTTATTTTCTGAGAAATTTTAGGTTTCGAAAGGAGAAATATTTTTCTACGCAAAGGCTTTTAATGTTTAAGACTAGATTCTTCCACAATTCCTAGGATGAAATTGCAGACCACTTACTGACTTAAATTTTGTATTCTCAGCTGACATTGTAACAATATTATATTCATTCACTAAATTTTAATTCTCCACTTTAACTTTACAGTATAAAGAAAAATGCAAACATATATTCAAAGAAAAACTTATTTTTTTTCCTTGAAGACTGACTTTTTTATAACCTTGAAAACTTCAAACAATATGCTGTCAGGGTATGAAGAACTTTGGTGGAAGTGGCCGATTTACTGAAAGCTGCTGCAGGCTTTTATAATGGCTCTGAATTCATTTCAGATAGTATAAAAGGAAGAGAAAACCAAAAAAGGGGATGAATTTAAATAATAAGTTTAATGATCTTTTATGGTATCCCCAGGTTTGGGGCAATCATCTTGTAAGTTAGAACTGATTGTGCTTTTTAATGAACACCAACCCGCACAAAGAAAGACATAGATCAGACACTTATTTTCATGATGGAGGTACTTTCCGGAGCTATTGGAAGCCACACAGCTTTGAGGTTCTCAGCATGTTTCATGTAGCCATCCTACCATTCCATCGAATGATTCCTTCTAATGATAATACAGTCAAAATGTTCTGCAAACATTTCTGGGAAGGAAGATTGGGTGAAGGAACTCACATATGTACAGATAAAAGTGTTACTCGTTGTTAATAACATCCTACATTACAGAGGAATGTAATTTGTTTTGCTCCTAAGAAATCTGTCCATATGGAACTCTATATTTGGACCAATTTCAAGGTGCTTAAAACCTTTTCCTCTTCCTTCTTTTATGTGTCTTGCTCTCTTTCTTCCTTTCTTCCCCTTTCTTTCTTTCGTCCCTCTTTCTCCTTTATGCTTGTCTTTATTCTAAAATACGTGTAAAGTCGATTCATAAATACTCACTATAGTCAATCATATATTACACATTATTTCAATGTTAATGTATTTTAAAGAGTGGACGATGTGTTAAAACAAAAAAAAAAAGAAAAAGAAATGAGTGTAATAGACAAGAAATGAAAGTAAATATGTGAACTGTTTATTCCAAAATGTTCATTTGCTGGCAGATGCTCATGAATTTGACTCTGGATTTTCTAGACAGCTGTACAAAGAAAAACTCAAAAGCAGTTCTGAATAAACAGAAAAGTGCAAAAGCACAGAAAGAAATTTCTCTCATGAACTCTTATGAGGAGGATGTGGAGTTGGGTAATGAAAACATCATTTTCACGACAGCTAGAGGAACAGAGCCATTGAATTGTCTGTGATGACATCCATCCATTTAGGCTAGGGGCATAGCACCAAAGACTTATCCTGAAAAGAGCAATTCTATACGGATATTTAAACTCATTAGGAGTATTAGCTTTAACTTGAATTAAGCACAACAAACTTTCCAAGACCCAGATTAGAACATAATCCTAGAAGTTGTTTTATAAAATGAATAGTAAATAGTAAGAAACTAAAAGATGAATGATTGGCGACAAGATCAGCTCTTTCTTCACTTGTCAAATATATTCAGGAAAGTCCTCAAATTTTGAATGTCTCATAATTGCACCCCCCAAGGATTTCAATGCTTTTGCAGACTGTTTATTTTCAGAGAGATATATCACACTTTGTAACTAAAATTTAGGTGCTTTCATTGGTTTTAAGTGGATTTACTTGGCTTCCTTCAGTTTTAGAGGGTCATTCTTACATATTAAAAATAAATGTGTACTTATTTCAGTAGAACTGTCAGACATATGCTGGATGTATCATCTGTATCTCATCTTACAAAATGAATATTGAGAACACAAATGAGAGCTGAAATAATTATATAAATATCAGCATCTAAGGGAAGATCCACTCACTCATTTTGTCTGTTGCAATGAAATTGCTCCCTTTCCAAGTATTAACATCTTTAAATTACATTGAGTTTCTACATATAATGTGACATCTCAGTTAAGAAAGCAAATAGTATTAATTATACTAAAGTAATACTTGGAACGTATTATGTAACACTTGCTATATGCTAAACAGGGTCCTAAAAGATTTACATATATTAACTGTTTTAGTTCTCATCACAGCCTGTGAGGCAGATATTATAATACTGCCCATTTTACAGATGCAGAAACTGAACCACAAAGTAGTTGAATAAATCGTCCAATGTCACATAGTTGGTAAGAACAAAACCAGTATATATGAAAGAATGTCTGATTCTATAGGATGCTCATGACTATTGTTATTTACTTATAAAGCAAAATTTTTCAAAATATTTCTGTCCAATGGTAGTGCTAATATTGAACTATGACAAAAACTATATAGATAATTATAAAATATTCAAACTGATTTTTATAAGTATTTTAAATAATGTAATGAAATTAGCATTATCCTTTTTCCAATAATGTTATTACTGTTGAGAGGCTTTTCAAAAATAATTAATCCGCAGCTGGTTTATTGCATACAACCTAGTTTGAGCCATATATGATTTTATTTTATGAAAAACCATTTGACAAACTTTATCACCAATGTCATTTCTTAACCTTTTTTTCTAAATTATTTTTATTTATGACTATTTTCCAAAACTTAATCTACCTTCAATAATATAAGGTTGGTCATAACCAATGCCACCCAAAATAACAGTTTCATGTTTCACTCATCAGATATTTACTTAGCTTGGGATGTGATGACCACCATAAGGGTGCTGGAGATATGAATAAATGAATAATGACTTTCCCAAGTCATTACGTGATTATCACCTCCCTGTCTCCAAAGAGGTCATATTTTCTTGATCTCAATAGGCCTAGATGATTACCGTCTATAGCGTAAGTGATATAAAAACTCAATGGAGACATTGTGGGAGCTATTATCTCAAATTGAGGAACAGAACAAAAATATCAGGAAAGGCTCCCCAGACAAGATATTGCCAGAGCTGAATTTTGAGTAGTACCTAGAAATGATGCAAGGAAAACAGCTCACTTATCAGAATACCACCTGTGCAAGAGGCATGGAGGGAAAAGA
>CAUYSK010000598.1:0-29315 GCA_963575035.1 Avahi laniger | reverse complement strand
TGTAATAGTGGTTATATCCTCATTTCTCAAGGTCACAGTAAGAGTTTCCAGTTACGTTATGTTCTATCGAATTTAAAAAACAAACATCCAGGCCGGGCATGGTGGCTCACGTCTGTAATCCTAGCACTCTGGGAGGCCGAGGCAGGCGGATTGTTTGAGCTCAGGAGTTCGAGACCAGCCTGAGCAAGAGCGAGACCCCATCTCTACCAAAAAAAAATAGAAAGAAATTAACTGGACAACTAAAAATATATAGATAAAATTAGCCGGGCATGGTGGCGCATGCCTGTAGTCCCAGCTACTCGGGAGGCTGAGGCAGAAGGATTGCTTGAGCCCAGGAGTTTGAGGTTGCTGTGAACTAGGCTAATGCCACGGCACTCACTCTAGCCAGGGCAACAGAGTGAGACTCTGTCTCAAAAAAAAAAAAAAAAACGAACAAACATCCAGTTGTCTTTGAACAACCAAATGAGTCCCCAGACCCCTCAGGGCTGGGAAACAGGAATATGAACTAAACCAAGGGATCGGGTGTGGGAATTACAAAGCATTCATAATTCCCACTGGCAGGCTCAGCCCGGGAAGTTAGCGCACTGATGCACACCCCAACCAACAAGCCCCAATCCTCTCCTTTATGGAAATCACTCTGTGCCACTGTGGAAACTGTTTGTGCCTTTTCCAGGCCATTAATTTTTCTGTATTTAAGAGGAACAGCATTTCCATCTCTTAGATTAAATTTTGTTCATTAAACCCTCATCTCACTTCCCAACCTGCCAAATTTTCATCAGTAGAGATCTGGGATTCGGATACCACAACTCATTAAGCACAACATCTTGGAATTTACAATTTTGTTTTACAAAACCCTCTACAATCTATCTTATGTATATTAGCCTAGTAAAAGATTATATATAAATGGATGCTTTCTAAAGCATTTTGAATGTATTACTGTTGGCTTAACACTTCATACATAAACTATTTCCATTTTGCAGAGTACTCTTAATCATACCTAATATGCAAATACTGGAGAGTCCAAGTTATTGTTTGTTTGCTTTTAATGATAGCTATTTAAAGTTACCATTTGTCGACTTTCTTTTTTAAAAGGTTTTCATCTAATTGGTGAGGAGTGAGGAGATACACATGATGGTTTGGGAGTATGTTGTTTAAACGACTTAAAGTAGAAAATTTTGATGATCGAATCTTATTATGCCAGATGGAGGAGTAAGTGGGAAAGCCTGTACCCTTGGAGGGAAACAGTACAGCCCCTTGACCATTCTGTTTGCTTGGGTGTGACCTCCGTAATCAAAGGAAGGTTGGGTATAGAAGGAATATTAATTGGTTCCAAGGGACAGCTGAACAACATTAAGCCTTATTGGCCAGCCTTCAGACTTCTTTTTTCTAAGCAATGGGACATCACCTACCTAAGAACTAGGCCAGTGGGACCACACAGGACCAATTGTGCCTATAGACGTCAGAAGTCAGAGAGCCCCCATCACCATGGGGGGAGCAGCAAAGGCCTGAGAATAAAAAGTTATGCCCTAGGAGCTGAAAAGACAACCCAGAGGATCTGGGGAAAAGTCACATGCCTAGACACTTTGATCCAAATAAGGAAGGGTTTAACCATGGGAAGAAGTAGCTTTAGAGGTTTTACAAATAATCTCTCAGCCTCAGGAAACTAAAGCAGGGCTATCCTCTGAGGAGGGTCATATGCTGGTTTAAATATTTGGGAATTACATTCTAATGAAGAAGTTAATCATGTCAGAGATGAAAAAATTCATATATAATCTCTCACATTTCCTGATCAGGCTGTTCTACAATGTGATTAACACTGTGATCACAATAAAAATGTTTTATTTAGTGGATAATTGTACGTACCGGTATCTACCATTTCCAAATGTCTCCTTTTATTACCCATGTTCAAGAAAGTCTTAATATTTAAGTGATTTAGTGATCACTTAAAATGCCAGCCTCACCATTAGGAGGTACATTCACTATACGTTGCTTAATTTTATAGTACATTATTTCTTTATAAACAGACACATTACTGTAGAACATTAATTAAACCTTTTCCCCATTATGCACTACATTTCGAAGACAACAGTGTAACCAAGTTTTGCCCTGACGGATGTGCCTGTGACTCCATTTCCTGGCTCACACAGGCAGCAGACTCCCCGAGAAGCGGTGCTACTGGGACTCCAGGATTAGGCATCAGACAGCTACGATTTGTGAAAGACATACTTGATGAATAATGCATGGCAGACGCGCTTCAACAACCCAATTTGCTGAACTATTTAGCACCAATAACCTAGCTATAATGGAAACAGAAGGCCTTTTAGAGGTAGATTATGAGAAGAGTTTTAATAAAATGATATCACTCCAATCATGTGTATCACATTTGCATTTAGTGGAACCTGGTATTTAGATTGGTATAAAAAGAAAACTTTTGCAGCCACCTTTTTGTAAAACCCTCACTCAGAAATATGTTGGCATATGGGTGCTGTGAGAGAATGAGCCATCAGGAAGGGATCTGAGGAAACACTGAGCAAGTTCTTCACCCATATAAAAAAGCCAAAAGTCTGATTTCTGAAAATCCTTCTGATTGAAAAACAATTCTAACAAGGAGTACAAAACTACAAGCAAATTTCTTATTTGCTTTGAGCCTGAATGGCAAAGCATTACCTAATTCCTATGGAATAATACATTTTCTAACATTAATGGAAAAGGGCAAAAGCAGTGTTAAGAAACTAATCTTCAGTAAACACATTTGAATTGCCTACATCATATTTCCCTGCTGGCCCCCTACTCTCCAAAATCAAGATGCAGGGACAAAGTCCCATGGCCTCATACCTGAGAAACTATGAAAATGCTGTGTGCGAAGTATCTAATTAACCTTATTTAAATTAAAATTTATAATTTGGTACTTTGCCTATTGATATGAATGAGAAAGTTATACCCATGTCCACCCTTCCTAGTACTAATAACATATGTAAAGAACAAAACTAAATTTGACAATAGGATTTTCTATTCTATCAGCAGCATTTATTGAGTTGACCATAGATCAAGGATACTTTTGTCTGTCTTGAGAAGGTACTAGGTGAGCAGGTGGACAGGTTCTGCTATATCCCAGCATGAAATTTTCCTGAGCAACACAAAGTCATATATCCCTTTGTGCTGAGGAAGGAAATGAAGAAACAGCCCACAGGTATGTTTCTCCTTAGCAGCCCTGACCTCAGTAGGTTTATAAAAATGTCCCAAACTTCTCCTAAGCCAAGCATCCAAATTCTTGTCCTGAGGAATCATTATTTCATAGGTGAGGCAGGACTCCTACCATACGAGTTAATACTTAATTCTATCTCAATGAGTCTTTCACTTTGTAGAAGAGAAAAACCAAGGTTTATAAATGTAAATTTTCCATGTCATAAGCAGCCTTGGAACTCAGGTCTGGCTAACCCCAAAGTCTGAAATATCACTTCTCAGATCAGAACAGGAGCTGAGGATTCAGAGTGTGGATGCAACAGGATCCAAACACTGTGACTCAGTCAAGAATTATCATCTGTGCAGTGAATTCATTTCAAATCCCAGCTTAATGGAGGAAAAAATATTGCAAAGTTCCCTCAAATTCAACATGTCCAAGAACAACCCATGACTTCACACTCCCAGCAAATTCTATTCCTCCTCCCATTTTCCTTTCTCAGTGAGTGGTACTACCACCCATGTACTTCTGCCACCCAAGGAGGTCGAAGTCTTTCTGGACCTTTCCATTAACCCTTCTCCTTGCCCCCTCCTGCAACCACACATTAGACCCAGTCCCTGGCCAAGTGCTGCCAATTTTACGTTCTAAGTATCTGTTGGAACTATCCACTTCTCTTACGTTTGTTGCTCCCACTCTGATCCAGGCTACCGTCACCTCCCCTGGACATCTGCAGCAGCTTCCCAGCACTTCTCCCTGTATCAGCCACAGCCTTACCCAGCCCCTTCCCTTCCGCGTATTACAGCCACAGTACTCATTTTGAAATATAAACCTAACCAGCTCACATCTCCACCCTACTTCCCTTTTCCCACTTCTTATAACATGTCAAAGGCTCTCCACTGTTAATAGGATGAGGACAAAATCCTTAACAAGGCCCTACATGAATCAACCCCTGCTGTCTATTTAATTATTGTTCTTCTGTCTTATAGTCTCTGCAGTTCTTCAAACACTCGTGCTTCCTCCTAAGACCCTTACAGATATGGGAATCCGCCCAAACATTCCTCCCCACTCCCAACCAACTAGTAACTCCTATCAATGCTTCAAGCCTCGCATCAAAAGCTGTATCCTCGCTGCAGCGTTCTCTAAATCCCCAAGTTTGGACACGCCCCCCTGTTAGACCCTCACATAGCATCTTATACCTTCCTTTCATGGCACTTATCAAGGTTTACAATTACACACATATTTATATGATTATTTGATTCTCTCTTTCACTCAGTTGTAAGCTCTATGAGGGCAGAGACTGCATTTGTGTTTATCCCCTCTGGGTCCCTAATAACAAAAACAATTCCTAATAGGTGCTTAGTAAACGTTTGTAGATGACAGAAAGAAAGAATAAAGGAAGGCAAGAAGACAGAGGGAAGGAACATGGTGAAGACTTTGCTTCCTAAGTCTCAGGATGACTTGGGGACAGGGGTGGGGTTAGCCAACCCAGCTGCTAAGAGCAGGAAAATGTAAACTGGTTATGAGGAGGGCTCACAACATGTCTGCTCCACCCACCCTGAAAATTCACTTGCTTGGCCACCTTTGAGGCTGCTCTATATACGTGAGAATCTGCCCTATTTTTATCTGTGGTAAAAGCAGAAAGCGGGTAGGAAAAAACATTAATAATTTGCCTTGACATAAAGCTCTAATCACATTTATGTAAGCTTTACCTGTCCATGCAAGGTTACCACAAAGTACTTGGTCAAGTTAGCGCTGTGTTCTTTTCCCCAGTCAGCTGTTCTGCATTAACAGTTTCCGTTTGTGCATCGCTAGATTTATTACACAATGGTTTCACTGCTGCCGTAGGATTTCTCCCTGCAGTATCATCTTTCCCCTTCCCTTGTTTCTCAGGGAATCTTCTGTGAGCTAACCTCATCTAGCTCCACTCTAATTCCTCCCGAGTTGCTTCCAAGCTCGCACACTTCCTCTGTGATCTTGGCACCTGCCGCGCAGGGAGAGGGGGTGATTGTAGATACGCTGACTGGTATACAAGGCTTAACAAGGCCTGTATGTCTGCGATGTCTGCACCATGTCAATCCTGCTTATGTGCTCAAAGGATTCCTACAGCAGGTTAGTTACAATCCAAAAGCTGAAATCCTGTGTTTATGACAGCCAGAAAGGAATGTCCTAGTCACACTCTGGCATCAGCTGCCTCTGAGCTCTCTCTCCTGCCCAGTTTAGAGGGCCAACTGAAAAACTACTGCCAGTGGCTCCCCTGCCAGTGTGGCTAAGCAGCACAACAGTTTAGATACTCAAAAAAAAGCCCATGCCATTGACACAAGGACAATCTTTCTGGGAAACAAAGAGCAAAAGACTACACTATTGTTGGCAGCTGGCACCCACGGTCCTTCACTTATCTACTGATTGCAGAGCAAATGGGGGCTTAAAAGGGAAGAATACATGCTGGAAAGTCTATTTGATCCCCCCTTCAAAGTGAAAATAAAACCTCTTCATGCCAAGCAGACACTGAGCACTGACCCCATAAGATTATAGTTCCCCATTCTCACCAATGTAACTTGAAAGGGGATTACTAGAAATTAACAGACCAACTTCAAACTGAACTCTCATTCCAGAAACATTGGTTTGAGTAGACAGAAAAGGAAACTGCAGATGCAACAGCTAAAAATGGGTAATGTTTCTCTTTTATCAGAAGTTTGGATATTTTCATCAGAAAGAACACTAGGTGGGAGAACTCTCAGATGTGATTTGGGTGAGGGCCCTGCCCCACACACTGCAGGTGAAGCTGCCAGGAGAACACACTGGCTGAGTAAATGTGCCCACACTCTACATCTGATCCACAGTCTGGTGTTTGTTCCATATGGTTCCTAGAGGTAGGACTAACACAAAAGGGCAGAAGCTACAAAAGAACAGATTTGGGTTCAGTATAAGCAGGAATTAAAGAGCAGCCTAAAGATAGTGTTGGCACCTACTGGTGGCAAAATTTCTGTCAGTGGATGTCAGGGATTTTACTTCTCACGTTATTCCAATTGCTCTTGCTGTAGACTAAATGTTTGTGTGCCCCCCACCACCACCACCACCACTAAATTCATATTTTGAAGCCCTAATCCCCAGTGTGATGGTATTTGGACGTGGGGTCTTTTGGGAGGTAATTAAGTTTAGATGAGGTCACAAGGGTGGAGTCCGCAATATGGGAGTAAAGACCCTTATAAGAAAAGGAAGAGACTTGCGTTCCCTCTCCCTACCATGTGAGGATACAGCAAGAAGGTCGCCATCTGCAAGCCAGGAAGAGGGACTTCACCAGAACCTGAGCATGCTGGCACCCTGATTTCACACTCCACAGCCTCCAGAACTACAAGAAACAAATGCCGGTTGTTTAAACCACCTAGTGCATGGCATTTTGTTACAGCAGCCTGAGCTAAGACAGCTCTTGAGATCCAGAAAAGCTAGATGGAGTGCAAATACCTGACATCACTTCCCCAAAGGAAATACATCCAGAGGTGGCACCTTAATAGGAGTCATAATCAGAAATCTCAATAAATTATCTGAAAAGTCATCTATTCAGAAAAGAAGAAAAGAAAAATACACTCTAAAGAAATGGACACAGGAGAGAGAAATCTTAAAGACAAAGAAAAAGAAGCAAAAGCCGATATTTAACGTGAGGGATGAGATGCAAAACCTTGAGAAGCTCCTGAGGTGACGATCACACAGAGACAACCATTGTGCCCAGGGTTTCTAGGGCCAAAGTCAGGGGCTTGCCCAGGAGATTGCACATCTCCGCTGGACAACTTCCCGGTAGGGTGTCAGAGAAGGTATTCAAGCTTTGGATAAGTGGTTGGATTACATTAGTTTTTGGCTGAGGTTGCTAAACCCTCACGTTATACATCATATTTGTGAGTATGTACCCATGTACTTTTTTCTAGAGAGAGTTGACAGCTTTTATCAGATTCTAAAAGTTTACACAACACTTTTGTACATAAACTCCAAAACATCTCCAAATTCAATCTGCACATTTAGTAACAAATATTCAGCTATTTGAAAATGATTCACTTTTTACTTAATATTATATGATTAAAGGTTAAAAGTGATAAACCAGTATTAATCCTTGCTTTTGGGGGGCCTGAGAGGAAAAGAATGGATAAATTTTCCTCTTCCTGAATGATTATACTTCAGGTGATATTGAGTTTTGTAGTTTTATGGGGCCCTGGGAGTGCAAACATAACATAGTACCTATATATTAAGCCTAGTCCAAGGAAGGAGATTCATAAGGTATCTACAGTATTTGTCCACTGCTTTTCCAACCTCCCTTCCTCCTTCTGGCAGCTGCCTCAATTTTTGTTCGGGGATCCATGCCCTCGCACTGTCAAATAATGCTATCTGGGTAGGGTCCATCCTCAGTTCTGGAGGTGAAGCTCTTTCAGTCAGTGTGTCGCCTTCCCTGGTCACAATGATTGGTGTAGGACAAGCAGGTAACCTAATTCAGTCTGGTCTGGTTACTCTCAGAACATTTCCTGGAAACACTGGTACAAGGACCCTAACTTTGTTTTTTTATTTATTTAAATCTCTTGAGTTGCTGACAGGCACCTAGTAACCAGATGAGATCCTAAAACAGAGCTGACACTGGAGAAAGCAAATCCAAGAAATGGATAACAGCAACTCAGTTCTTAACAGCGTGGTTTGAGGCATGAATCAAGGCACACCTGAGGCTATATCACCTATCACTCACATGTGCCAATAAACTCCCTCTTTTAAACAACACAACCCAGTTTGGGTTGGGTTTTCTGTTGCTTGCAAACAAAAGAATTCTGACTAAAATAGTAATTGAAAATGCAACACTGCAATTTGACAGTTACCATGTAGAATCCCCATAAAATAAACCTTGTACAATTAATATGACTTTCCCTATGCACACCTAATGTGCACCTCTCTTCACAGAATGGTTCCTTTAATCTGCTTTCTTCTCACTTGTATCTTTGCTGCTTCTTCCCTCTTCTAAAATACCTCCAAGATAACACAAATTCCCTTGAGGACTCATATTTCCATTTAAAACATGCTCTGAAATGCAATCAGCTCTTGAAATCATTTCACAGAAACCTTAACAAGGCAAAGCAGCAAAAGGAATGTAAAATGTAATACGGCCACGGTTTTTGAACAGGGGGTATTAAGGCAAAATGAGGAAACAGACCTCCTTCCAGTTTCATTTATACCAAGAAGCTAAAAATCAGTATAAGAGGTAATGTCTCCCTTTTCACAGAAATAAATTAATTTTTTCATGGAGGAAAAAAATGAGCTGCAGACCCTGAGATCTAATCTTCTGTTTATAATTTGTGAAATTATAATTCAAACGGTAATTAGCAAATGACCAAAAACCAAATCTTGATCCCAGAAGACTAGAAGGCTATTTATAACAGAGACAGAAATAAAGGCAGGCAAATTAGCAACTCTTTGCCTGGTATGTTCAATGAGCTCATGGGTACTTGGTAAACCACTGATTAGCGCAGTTCTTTCTATAATATTACGGTGGCAAGCCAGACACACACAGCCACACCTAATCTGAAATTAGACAATTAATCAAACTACCTCCCAAAATTAGGAAAAGTTTTTATTGTAAATGACTGAAAGAGCAGCAAAAGCAGCTCAGAACTGATATGTACGGAATTCTACATATTGTAAAATTAAAAGTAGGAAGAGGGATTGAGAATGTAGCTGGCAAACCCTCAAAGAAGTTTGGACAACCTGTCCAAGATGTCTTTAGCCTAAATATAATAGTTCACAAGAAAGTAAACATATGTAAACCTCTAAGTGTCTAAGAATTTACCTCAGTTGGAATACTTTCTCAGACTGACATACGTACTGTCATTATAGAAGTAAATGGAAGCATATCATTTGAATGGGTTCTCAGGTTTTCTCAGGTTTATCCAGAAGCACTTAAATTTAAATTCACCCAAATAAATTAAACTCAAACTTACACAGTTTTCTAAATTTCTTCAGTTGTAAAGATTTTCTTTTACTCTACCCTGAATTGTAGAACTTTTGCCTCATAAAATTATCTCATCATCCCTTTAAAAAGACCAGCTCAGAGGAATACTGGTCAGGCTCAATGGCTTAAAGATTTGGCAAATTGTGGTATCAGATTTTGCAACATCACCCCTCTGCCCACTTCTGTAAATTCCGAAACATTCACGTTGAGTTCAAGCTAATTTAGTTTCAAACATTTTTCATGACAGCTGTTGGGATAATCAGACAGCCATACCTTCTGATAAGTAGACCACCATGTACACAGCCCTCTCAGAGACTATACTTACATAGAGATGCATTGGGCTATATTGTTCTTAGGGCCAAGTTCTGCCTGATTGAAGGCTCAGTGCCCTTTGAGTCAGCTAACGTCAAAATACAATGGCTGGAAGTAATCATTCCAAGTCTTTAAAAGATACTTAGTTGTGGTCAGACTAAGTACAAAAGCTTATGGAATACTGGGCAAAAATATATACTGCTCTTCATATTGCTTACAAATGTAGTCCATAAAAGAATATAAATCTAATCACCTGACATTTGATGTGGCAACAGAAATGATATTTTGGGGAAAGACAACGCAAAAGCATTCCCCCAAAACTGTAAGTATTTAAAGTAAAAAAAATATGCTAATATACAAAAATAATATTTTATAAATAAGCTTTCATACCTGAAATAAAATGGAAATACAACAAAAAATACATTTGAAGCCTAAAACAGTTCAAATAATTTTTTTTTATTTTTAAATGCCTACATTCCATAAGCAGTTTGTTCCATGTAATAACACTCATAAGTGAAACTATCTTTTCTGGAAAATAGTAATAGCTAATTAGAGCTACCAATTCACACAGTTGGAACATAAATTATTAATGAGCTTAAAGGTTGGTAACAAGATAGAATAAGGGGAAGTTTCACACTGTAAAATACCATAGAAATAGGAGAATCAAGGGAAAGAGAACCAGCTCTCTTGAGGAAGAGAAATAAAGTAGTTTCCACAATTGCATTTCAAATATTCATAAAGCAAAAAAAACCAGAGATTCCTGATAAAACTAACAACCAATAATAAAAATTCTATTAATAAACCTTATTGATGTAGTTAACTCCTAGATAGAGTAATTGTTCTATATTCAGTCAGCACAATGGATAGTGTTTTTCTTTAAATTGGAATGGCCACCTGCTTGTTAAAAATGTATGTTGAAAAGACTAATTTTTAAAGCATCATACAAGGGTAAGCAGGATGTGAACCAAAAATATTAGGGCCAGCTCTGAGTCACAGTTGCTTAAACCCCCAAATTGTCATCTGGAATATCTGTTAGAGCAATGGTCCACAACCTTATTAGCACCAGGGACTGATTCCATGGAAGATAATTTTTCCAGGGATGGGGAGAGGAGGTGAAGCTCAAGCAGTGATGGGAGCGATGGGGGGCAGCTGTAAATGCAGATGAAGCTTCATTCCCTCACCAGCTGTGCTCACCTCCTGCTGTGCACCCTGGTTCCTAACAGGCCATAGACTACCAGTCAGCAGCTAGGGGCTTGGGAACCATGGCTTTAGAGTACCAGCACTCCCCAAAAGAAATCTACCATTACTAGCACAGAAAGGGATATGCAAGAGCCAGGAGTGCAGTAAAACAGGACCATTTGGAACCAACAGGCAAAAAACAGCTGTCTTTCATCACTGCCCACCTTCCAGAAAGTTCTCATTTGTACGGATTTGTCAGCAGTTCCCATTCATCAACTCAGCAGTGCAGAAGAAGCCAAATTCATCATCCAGGTTCTGACATCTACCTGTTTCCAAGTGTTCAACCGCAGTGTGCTTCTGTGGCTCTCTTAGTTGAAAACATTTAAATGAGAAAATTGAAACAGTTGACTATAGCTAGAAATGTCTAACAGATAATTCAAGAAGATACTAGCAGGAGAAAAACAAAATTTAATACTATTGCATTCTCACACCCCACTTCAGTCAGCCAGTCTTCTTGAAGAATTTTGTTTGAGATCCTTAGCTCAGTAAGTTACTACCAACTGTAGTACCTGAGTATTTTATGAGAGTTAAAATGAAGGATACGACTATTACCTTCATGTGTATGTTTTTTGCTCTTTGGGTTCCATAATCTTAGGAATTAAAAACTCAAATATCCTGAAAAACCAAAGCAATTATTATCTGCCTATATGGAGGAAATGGTACTTAACTCAATTGTAAATCAGTTAACATTTCATTAGTGCTTACCGTGTGTCAGACACTGGGTTAACAGGAGACATAATAAATGAGAGCACAGAAAACTCTCCTCACAGATAATTACAAAACTTTCTTTTAGCTGAAGTTGCAACCTAATCACCAATGAATTTTCTTTCCCAGATCTATCAATGTTGGTGGGAGTTTTTCTCATCTTCCCTTGCCTCTTCCATTTCTGGTACAGGATCTCATAGTCTTGTATATGTGAAAGTCAGACAAAAGAATGGAAGCAAACCACCAAGATTCCATGGATCACCACCCAACACCTCTCCCTGGAAAAAGATCTTATCTTGAACTTTGTCCACTGGTGATAAATATTGTAATGGAGAAGGTCCAGCTCGCCTGAGGCAAAACTCCCAAAATAATGAGTTTATTTCCATAGCCCTAAACATTTCTCCTTTCAGCATCTCTCTTTAGCCATAGTAGTGGTTGTCTCTACAGCAGCATGTAGCACCATGTCTAGCCCAGAGGAGATGTTCAATATATTGGTGGCATCAACTAATTGATTAGTCAGTTGATTGTATTCTTGGATTCCTGGACATCATCAGCTAAGTTCTACACCACCAATGTGACTCCTGTCCTTGAGAGCCTTATCACAGCTAGTCATCCAAGAAAGTAATCTCAGATTCACTTAAAATGCTCATGGCAGGGAATAGGCACTCAAATTTGAATATTCCCATATAGATAAATCATACCAACAGCTAGTTACCTGAGAGCGCCTATAAATACAATAAATCCCCAGGGAAAAAATTCTGATATTATCAAAAGCTGAGACCAGGGGAATTCCTCAGATCATGTAACATCTGCCCCTAATCAATGTGGTCATGCTAAAAGTCAAACCCTGTGACTTCTGCTGGATAAAGGGAAGAAGAGTGAATTGTTCCCATCCCTGTGAACTGACCTTTAGTTCTGTATATTTTCTGTTGTGTTCCTCATTACTACCAAATGAATCTGAAGTTATTACAAAATCATTTTAAGATATTACTAAGGAGGTAAAAGACCTCTACAGGGAGAACTATGAAACATTGAGGAAGGAAATAGCCGAGGACGTAAACAGGAGGAAAACCATACCATGCTCGTGGGTCGGCAGAATCAACATTGTTAAAATGTCTATACTACCCAAAGTGATCTACAGATTCAATGCAATCCCTATTAAAATACCAACATCATTTTCCAAGATGTAGAAAAATTAATTTTACGCTTCGTATGGAACCAGAGAAGACCTTACATAATAAAAACAATTCTAGGCAATAAAACAAAATGGGAGGTATCAACTTACCAGACTTCAAATTCTATTATAAGACTATAGTAATCAAAACAGCTTGGTACTGGCACAAAAATAGAGCCATTGACCAGTGGAACAGAACTGAGAACCCAGATATAAAACCATCCTCATGTAGCAACCTAATCTTTGACAAAGCAGACAAAAACACCCACTGGAGAAAAGAATCCTTATTCAATAAAAGGTGCTGGGAAAACTGGATAGCCACATATAGAAGACTGAAGCAGGATCCACACCTTTCACCTCTCACAAAAATGAGCTCACTCTGGGTAACAGATTTAAACCTAAGAAGTGAAACTATTAGAATTCTAGAGGAAGATGTTGGAAATACTCTTCTAGACATTGGCCTAGGCAAAGAATTTATGAAGAAGACCCCAAAGACAATCACAGCAACAACCAAAATAAATAAATGGGACCTGATCAAATTAAAAAGCTTCTGCACAGGCAAAGAAACTGTCACAAGAGCAAACAGACAACCTACAAAATGGGAGAAAATTTTTGCATGCTAGAAATCCAATAAAGGGCTGATAACTAGAATCTACTTAGAACTCAGGAAAATCAACAAGAAAAGATCAAACAACCCTATCAAAAAGTGGGCAAAGGACATGAACAGAAACTTTTCAAAAGAAGACAGAATAATGGTCAAAAAACATATGAAAAAATGATAAACATCTCTAATAATCAGGGAAATGCAAATTAAAACCACAATGAGATATCACTTATCTCCAGTGAGACTGGCCTTTATCAAAAAGTCCCAAAACAATATATGTTGGCGTGGATGCGGAGAGATAGGAACACTCATGCACTGTTGGTGGGACTGCAAACTAGTGCAACCTCTGTGGAAAGCAATATGGAGATATCTCAAAGAGATACAAGTAGAATTACCATTCGATTCAGCAATCCCATTAGTGGGCATCTACCCAAAGGACAAAAGACACTCTGTAAAAAAGACACCTGCACCCGAATGTTTATAGCAGCACAATTCACAACTGCAAAGATGTGGAAACAACCCAAGTGTCCATGAATACATGAATGGATTAATAAAATGTGGTATATGTATACCACGGAGTACTATCCAGCTTTAAGAAACAATGGTGATATAGCACCTCTTGTATTCTCCTGGGAAGAGCTGGAACACATTCTACTAAGTGAAGTATCCCAAGAATGGAAAAACAAGCACCACATGTACGCACCATCATACTGGTATTAACTGATCAACACATAAGTGCACATATAAGAATAATATTTATTGGATGTCGGGCAGGGGGGAGGGGGGAGGAGGGGACGGGTATATGCATACACAAAGAGTGTGATGCACACCACCTGGGGGATGGACACACTTGAATCTCGGACTTGGGGGGGAAGGGGGCAAGGGCAACATATGTAATCTAAACATCTGTATCCCCATAATATGCTGAAATTTAAAAAAAAATAAAAAATAAAAAATATGAATTTTTTCTAGTTATTAATCTCTTCCTCTGTTTGAAGATATAAATTATTGTAAACCCAATTCTGTTATAAATTAAGGTTAAGAAAGAATACTTTGGCCTGAGAGTTAGAATGAATAAAACATTGTCTTGGGAAAGATGATGCTGAATGACATTAAAGTCTTCTTGTTAGAGACTAATTCATGCAACCATGAGCAATTAGAGTTGGACATTTCAGGCACAGAATAAGATTTAGTTAGTACAAAAAACAACATAAAGTTTTAATCTCCACTAGGTCTTATCCATCCTGGAAACATGGTCAGAGAGCTTATCATGTCTCAACTACTAACATTACTATTTACCACCTTTCCTTAGACATCTATAAAATTCCATTCCCTCAACTCTGTCTTCCCTGACCCATGATGTCAAATTGACTACAGTCTTCCATATGATGTCACAGGTATGTTATCATCTACCTTGAAGGAACAATTTTTCACTGGAATTAATGGAGTTAAATTTAAATCCTTTGTTTATTTTGGCTTTTTGTTTTAGTTCATATTATATCAATAAATATGTATTCCATTACCTAGTATCAATCAATGCTGCAGGGATTAGGGGCAGAGTGGCAGTAATACTCTGAACTTTTCAATGCATGATGGTCTAGAGGGTATGTATCATTCAATTACAGAAGATTCTCTCTTCCAGGATGTAGTTAGGACATTTGACACTAGGCCTATTCATTTTGGTATACCTGTTTTTGGCTGAAGATAAATATACTAATGAAGTCGACTTGAACAATAAGTAACAGGCTTCGAAGAAAAATTTACTAAGGGCTTACTGAAAGGCCATTAGCTACTCTTGCCCTGCTGAAGAGAAAGGCTGGGAGATTAAGAATAAGAAAGTTAAAGCCAAGTCACACATCACTGAATAGCATCCAAATCCTTCATATCAATGCCTCTTTTAGTATATTTATAGAACACAGACTCTTTCTGAATACTTTCCAAAGGCTAAAAAAAAATATAGTGAAGCTTAATTTGAAATAATGGCAGTGGGACAGAGAGAACAGCTAAGTTAGTTAAAACGTTCAATTATAGGATTTAATCTTAAAAAGTACAGTTTGAATAGCTTTTAATAGAATAGCAAAATAGTTTTTCAAATAAAAAGTACAGATCTTGCCTTCTCAAAAATAATTCAGCCATAATTTATGCAGTGTGTGACAATGACTATTGTCAAATATTTTATTAAACTGGTCTATATTCAGTTAAACATTCTTTAATCCTGATTATCATAAGAGTTGCTAAGAAACCCCTTTCTTCATAATTTAAAGTAAACTTTGTCTCATCCTGAATAGAATTATTCTAAAAATAGAAGGCATTCTTTCATTTAACAAATATGTCCCAGGCATTTATGAAGTCCAGTCATTAAGGGATACAAAGTCGTCAGTGTATCAAGGCTCTTAAAGGGGTCGCAACTTATTAATAGAAGGATTATGCTTAAATAATACTCGAACAGGTGCTCAAACAAGGTTACAGAAATGTATAAGCACCATACTGGGGAAACACAGAGAGAGAAAAACATAGAGGTAAAGATGGCAAACTCGACTGCCCCACTGGACTGGAAATTTTCAACCTCAAGAACAACACAGTCTCCACCTGCCCTCTTCAGCACCTCGTACAATATCCTATACATGGTAGAGAGGCTAACTCTTTATGGAACAGCTGAGCTTCACAGTAGAGATGCTATTGAGCAAACGTTAGAGGAAAAAGAGTTCCCTAGGCAGATAAGTTTGCGGAAAGAGAAAATAGTAAGTGCGATGCCAGAGACATGAATGTAACTGAAAACTTTAACCCTGCTAGCATGGCTAGAACGCAGTGTGGGCAGCGGAGTGCCAGGGGGCTGGAGAGGGAGGCAAGAGGCATACAAAAAGAGTTCCGAAGCTACACCAAGGAGTATGGATACACTTTGCAGATAATTGGGAACTACTAGGGAATTTCAAGCCTCATTAGATTTTTATTTTAGAAGAAAGATTCTGATAGTTCCCTGGACATACTGAATCAAGGCAGGAACAGTAGCAAAAAAATAAACAAAAAATAAATGAATTGACTCAAACGATAACGTAAAATAGAGTTGAGGACCTGGTGGACAGATGGATACTTGCTTTTGTGGGAAGGGGTTTGTCTGGATGTGACTGCAGGGATCCTGGCCTGGCAGAAGAAAGAAGAGTCAGGGCGCAAGGAAGTGACAAGGAGAGCAAAGTCAGTTTTGAAAAGATTGAAACACAGAAACTTATGGAAAATGCAGGAGACTACATCTTCATAGGTATCATAGAATCACGATAAAGAGTTCGAAGGAGTGGACGGAATTAGAGACATATGCTAACAGCTAAAGGCAGGATTGCAGAAGAGACAACATGTAACACGAAAAAAGTTCTCGTATGTCACTCTAAGCAGCTCCAGCATTTAAGGGAAGCCGAAGGAGCGTGATTTTATTGTCTCTTTTTGCCTCTGTAGTTACAGCTCTATGCTGAAATGTATTTGGGAAAATAAATCTTAATGCCGTGTTTTTAAAACATACTTAGTGCTGGTAGAAAATTGATAGCTACTGAAATCTAGCCTCTTGTGGCACAAGACCTGAAAGGCTTTCCTGGCATTATGCTAACAACAAATCAGGCAAATTATAGAAAAATATGATGACATTTCACTTACATCATCAGAAACTGCAGGATTCATTATTTAAAGTAAAATTTCAGAAAACTAGAATAAGTTATTTTAGAGATGAGGTTTCCCAAACAGCGCTGAATTTAAAAATAGCAATTCATCTTACAAATGAACGCTCTGGGGATTATGTTGAAGAATTAGGAAAAAACGGGGGCCTGGAGTTAGGTAAATTAAGGCAAATGACCAAGAAGGTTTTGAAATACAGGAGGCTAAGCTGTGCTTTACTTTGATAAATTTAACACAAGATTCCCCCTGGTGTTCAAAAGCAGAAGTATCAACCCAAATCCAAATCCAAATCCCTGCATCTTGTTTCATTTAATAATCTGTAGGGTTTTCAGTAGCTTCTGGACCCTTTCAGGAAGGGAAATCTACTCATTTAATGCACTTATTATATTCCCCATGAATTATTAATAGTTATAACCCCCTCATTTTGTTTTGTTTGCTTGTAAGGAGGTTTATTTGTCTTCCTTACTATGCATTCCATTTACATTTCTGGACACTGTCCCAAAGACATATTCACAGCATTTCAGAAGAGAAGTGAGAAAAGGAAATTTGTACCCACTGCATGACTACCATGCACCAGGCATTGTTTTCCTTCCTTCCTTTCTCCCTCTCCCCTATTGCCAACACATACTCTGCTCTAGGTACTGGAGACACAATGGCAAACAAGATGAAAAGTCCCTGCTCTCATGGCACTTAGATTCTGATGGCAAAGACAGACAATAAACAAATTTTTCAAATGGAAACATAAAGAATACCAGGCAGCGATAAGTGCTGTTGGTGCTAGAAAGACAAAGGGTCGTCAGAGACATCCTCCCTGACGAGAGATCTGAATGAAATGAGAAGCGAGCCAAGAGCACATCTGGAAGCCAAACATTCCTGGGAGAAGATGGTGCAGGTCTAAAGCCTCTGGCATAAGCAAGAAACCCCAGAGACGTGAGTGGCTGAGCACAGTGCCCAGGAAGAGAGGCAGGAGAGGGCTGACACCAGGAACAAGACCGGATCCAACTTCCGCCTTGGAAAAATCACTCTGGCTGCTGTGTGAAGAACAGGCCATATGATGGGACAAAGGTGAAAGCAGGGGACCAGTTAGACAATGAGAGGTGACAGTGGCTCAGACTCATGGGGCAGTGAGAGACACTGTGAGAAGTAGCTACATTAAGATCCATTTTGTTGGCAGAGCTGAAAAGATTTACTGACCGATGAGGTGAGCCACGGGAAGAAAGGAAGGAGTAAAGGATGACTCCCAGGTGAAACGACGAGGCGACAGGAGACGGGGAACAAGCGGGGAGGAGCTGTCAGGGTTTAATCTAGGAAGTCTTTAATTATTACAAAAGTCATCACAACTTTATGCATTAAATATTAGGCATGGTTTACAAACTATTAATAAATGGGACTCAGGTATGAAATAACAGTTACTAAGTGCACGGAACAGTGACTAATCCCAGTCCTTTAGTCTCCAAAGACCTTGGCCTTTCCATTCCGCTGTGCTGTTTCTCCAAGGCTCTGTCTAGCATCTGGCTGCAGAGCTGGATGTGTCTCTGCGACACACAAGACAGCCACGCAGAAGAACCCATTGCGAATCACTCTAGTTGCCTTCGGAAGGACGAATTAATCTTTCCTCATTAGAATTATCTGACTGACTTACCTTGATACTTTGAAGCCTATCCTATATTTTTTTTAGTAATGGCAGATCAGTACAGGGTTAAGATCATGGGTTCTAGAGCAGGATTCCTGGGTTCAAACTTTATTACTACTAGCTATGAGCTTTGGCATGGCCTTCCTACTCTTATTTTATGAAATTACAAAATTCAATCATGAAAATGGTCATTTTCATCCAAATTGTTTGTAAAATGTTACTGGGGCACAGTGTTGCTAGGAAGAGGAAGCACTGTTCTCAGAGCCTGAGACTAAGTTTGGGTCACACTTGTGCACCGAATGGAAAACAACGTGACCACTTACCTCAAGCCATCAGCCACATGCAGTGCGATCCTGTGCTGTAGGGTTCTCGTGAGGCTGGCTTTATCCTGCTGAAGCAGGCGATCCAAGGACCCCTTGGAGGCCAACTCCATCACCAACATTCGAGGACGAATCCCAGCCGCTAGCAAAGATACCAAGCTGGGGTGGTGGAGGTGGCAAAGCACCACCAGCTCCTGCAAAAGTCCAGACTCACGTAAGAGTAATAGAACACCAGCTCTTACTCAAGTGTCTGCTTCTGTAAGTACTTCAGCACTTTGACCATGGTTTTCTCTGGGTGACCTGACTACAGCAAACTTTCCATTTCTTCTTCAAGATTTTTTCTATATTTTCCATATTTTCAGTCATAAACAGCTAGTTTTGAAACTACAGTTGACCCTTGAACGACACAGGTTTGAACTGCGCAAGTCCACTTACATGTGGACTTTCTTCCACCTCTGCCACCCACAAGGCAGCAAGACCAACCCCCCCTCCAGCTCCTCCTCAGCCTACTCAACATGAAGATGAGGAGGATAAAGACTTCTATGATGATCTGATGATCTACTCCCACTTAATGAACAGAAAATATATTTCTCTTCCTTATGATTTTCTTAACAAAATATTCTTTTCTCTGCCTTATTTCTTATAAGAATACAGTATATGATACATATACAAAATACGGGTTAATTGTTCATATTATCAATAAGGTCAACAGTAGGCTATTATTAGTTAAGTTTTGAAAGAGTCAAAACTTATATGTGAATTTTCAACTTTGCTGGTCAGCACCCCTAACCCTCACGTTGTTCCAGGGTCCACTGTAATTGTCTGAATTAAAATTTTAAGTTCTATTTTTCCTTTTGCTCTGCTTTCATTAGAACATTTAATGCAGGGACAGTACACACATTGTGGCCATATTAATAAGCCACATCAGTCTCATCTACTGAATTCTGGTTAGCCACAGAGTCCTTCCCAGCCCACGATTTTCAGCACCCACCAATAATCAACTATAACTGGCATATGAAGTAAAACTATCTGTAATCTCTGGTTTAATGACTACAAAAGTTTACCAAGGATAATGCCTAATTCCACAAAAACATATGCTATCGGCCCCTCCTGAACACTCTCTGATGACTTCCCATTACCCTGAGATTAAAGTCCCATGTACTTCCATGGCTTCGTGGCTTAACATGATCCATCCCCGGCATACCTCCCCAACCACCTCTTTTCTCCCTCCTCTTTATCACCACCCTTCAGCCACGCTGGCATTCACCCAATCCCTAGCACATGCCCAGCTCCTTCCAGCCACAGGGTCTTTGCTTTTGCTGATACCTCAAGCTAGAAAGCCTTGCAGCCTTCACACGGCTGAAGGCTTCTTGCCTTTCAGATCTTAGCTCAAATACTATCACTTTCTCAGAGTGGCTCACTGTGAACCGCCCTTGCTAAATCAATCCCCAGCTGCAACAATTGCTCTGCAATCCAAGAAGCCAGAAATACCACTGGAGCTTGAATAGAGGCCTCCACTGTGACACAATCCTCTCTGCGGACCACATTATGTGGTACTTTACAATCTCTTTTATGACACAGTGTTTGAATTCCATATTCACTTTATTCTGTATACATTCCACTTTACTCTGCAACTGTAACTTAGTTCAAACTTACAGCTTATGTAATGTTAAACTGATTCATATTTCAAACTGTGATCACTGCAGAAGCTCTGCTTCCTAACAACCAGCTTCAAAGATGTGGAGTATCAGTGCCAACCGCATTTATCAGGAAACTGAAGTGTGGAGAATTCTGCAAGCTGAAAAAGAAAGGCTGAGCACCCTGCGAGGGGATTTTCCAATAACAAAGCTTCAGACTACAACCATATTTGCTTAGTAGAAAAGATTTTTTTTTTTAAATGTCCATGTCTGATGATCTCATTTGGTAAAAGCTGAGAACAAGTCAAGTTAGCTCTGTTTACTTTCTTAGGCACAGACAGAGGCCTAATCCTAATTTTCTGTCCTGGAAAAGTAATTCACTACAAAGAAACTATAATAGATCTTCCCCAGTTCATGACTACTGGTGGGATGACCCTCAACTGTCATTTTTCTTTTTCTTCATTTTTTAGAGAAGAAGCACATATTGCACACTCTTCTTTTTCAAGTTCTTCCACTGTCCCCTTGGTTTGTCTAGCTGCTATACATTAATCAGCCCTGTACACATGTTTAGTGTTCATTTCCCTCAGGGCTCCCAAACACTCTCCATAAACTTTGAAACATAGATTCAAAAGACGTCTGCACTGGGATGTTTACAGCAGCACAGTTCACAATTGCAAAGATGTGGAAACAACCAAGTGTCCATCAATACGTGAGTGGATTAATAAAATGTGGTATATGTATACCATGGAGTACTATTCAGCTTTAAGAAACAATGGTGATATAGCACTTCTTGTGTTCTCCTGGATAGAGCTGCAACCCATTCTACTAAGTGAGGTATCTCAAGAATGGAAAAACAAGCACCACATGTACTCACCATCAAATTGGTATTAACTGATCAACACATAAGTGCACATATAGGAATAATATTCATTGGGTGTTGGCCAGATGGCAGGGGATGGGTATATACATACATAATGAGTGCAATGTGCACCATCTGGGGGATGGACACGCTTGAAGCTCTGACTGCGGGTGGGGGGGAACAAGGGCAATATACGTAACCTAAACATTTGTACCCCCATAATATGCTGAAATAAAAAAATAAAATAAAATAAAATAAAAAATTAATGACGAAGGTGGAGAAATCAATTTATATAACAAATTACCTACACATTGAAAGAGATTGTGCCCAGATTTGGTTTACAGACTTGCTTCTATCTACAAAATGTTTAGCTTTGTCCCAGAACTAGGGTGTAACTTTTGTTACTAATAATCAAAATTCTCCCAGATATTTTGTACAGACATAAATTTTTTTCATTACTCAGAGTAACTAAAATATTTCAATTATACATATTTTTTAAGTTTATGTAAGTTATTTAGATTCAGCCACTAAGAGTTTCTTTTAATGAATCAAGGAAAAAAAGTAAGGATTAAGGGATTCAAAAATCCGGTTGAGTTCTTGTAGAAGGTGGCAAAATTAGCATTAGACTTTACTTCCCCTCTCACTCTGTCTGTGTCCCTCGTTCCTATAGTCGGGAAAAAAAAAAAAAAGAAGGAAAAATCCTCATCACTGCCCAAAGCAAGAGACAATACAGAAGTGGCCACTGTTGGTTGTGCATTCCGCTTTCTTTCCTTCTAAGAGTACCTTGATTTTTGCTGAGGTTTCAAACCCTCACCCGTGCAGCCCATGGACTTCAGGTCAGGGGGAGCTGACCCCAACAGCAGCTTCAAGAAAGGCGGGACTGTTGTAAGTAACGCCATCCTGATAGCCACAGTGACTGGCTCAGTAACACAGGCCTAAGCAATCAGCACAAAGCATTGCCCTGAACACAGTGTTTCTCGAGAGAGAAAAGGGCGGTGACTCAATTTACACCAAGGGAAGTTTTTTATTTAATGGGCTACTGTGTAGGGAGGACTTTTGGTTCCTCTGAAATACAAAACCTCAGAAGAGGTACCATTTTCTTTTCTTCTGTACTTGTGATACATAATTGTGAAGCCTGAAACCAGTTTATCACAATGAGAAAAGCCATCCTGAGGGAATAAAACCAATACACAGAGGTTAAAGGAATTTTAGAGAAAATTGATCAGAACCACTGGATTAAACCAACCATGTGGTAAGTACCGCCTGTGATTTTTTTTTTTAAGAAGGAAAGTAAAGACAATTTGTCTGATGAAGCTTATTATAGAAAGTTTTTGGACTAAGAAGAGATGTGGAACAAAGCCTGAAAAGATCTAGAACTCTCCAATAGATTAAGAAGGGAAAAAATAATAGGGCACTAAGCAGGAAGGAACTCGTCCCAAGCCTTCCTTACTCTGGCAGTTATTATGCTCTTGGCAGGCCTGAGTAATCTCTGCCCATGAAGCCTAAAGAAGAGTAACTGTAAACAATGCCCACCCATTAAGAGCTCATGGCCCACCTTCCTATTCAGGGAGTGGCAACTAGAACAAATAAACCTAAACAAATACAAAGAATAGCCATTCCAGTTACTTTTAATAATCAATATAGTCCTTCTTTAATAATCAATATAGCCCTTACCTCACAGATATGAAGAATAATAAAAAAATACCCAGTTTGGAAAATCAACAACATAAAAGAGAAAGATCAAGATGAGCCCATAGAACAAATGACTGCAGAAAATAGTAATAAAGCAAGTAATACAAAAAAGTAAATTCTAATTGATATTGATGGAAATTCTTGAGGATTATTTCATCTAAAAAAATAGCTACAATGGAGCAACCAGAGAGGAGAGAAAGAATTGCTGGAAATTAAAAATATGATTATCAAAACAAAATTCAGTAGGAAGCTAAATAACATATGAGGCAATTCTGAAATACAATTTAGAAGTCTGTAAGAGACACTCTAGTTAAGTCACACAAACTACAGATAAAACTTTAAGAGGTAATTCAGGAGGCAGGGATAACAGACCCAGAAGACTCATAATCTAATATATACTCTTGGAGGAATGGTCAGAAATAATGGATCATAAGTAACCAGATACAGGCTCCAGAAAAGCACGGACTTACTGGTTTAGCTTACTAATGAGTGCCCACTATGTATTCCATCACCTAGCCAGGTACATAGCATCTGTTCAATAAAAGTGATTAATAAATGTTGGGAAGGAAATAACAAGCAATAAACGAAAATACACAGAAGAGAATTTTCCACACAATCATGAGGCAGATGGAATGAAAACCAATCCATACACAAACACAGACTTAAGAACTGTCAGACTACTCAAAACAAGAAAAATACAAAAGATCAAATTTTCAGTTTTTACAATGGTGATACAGCACCTCTTGTATACTCCTGGATAGAGCTGGAGCGCATTCTACTAAGTGAGGTATCCCAAGAATGGAAAGACAAGCACCACATGTACTCACCATCAAATTGGTATTATTATATGTGCACATAAGTGCACATATAATAACATCTATTGAATGTTGGGAAGGGGGAAGGGGACAAGGAGAGGGGGAAGGAGGGAGAGGGGATGGGTATATGCATACACAAAGAGTGCAATGTGCACCACCCAAAGGATGGACATATTTGAAACTCGGACTTAGGCGGAGAGGGGTGAGCAAGGGCAACATACATAACCTAAACATCTGTATCCCCATAAAATGTTGAAATAAAAAAAAATGACTATCTTACAGATAATGGGTGAAAAAATACATATAGAATGAACAATATTTCATAGAAAGACAAAGTAACTATAATAAAAAAATAAATTAGAATATACTTAAATATAACTAAGAGTGGAATTGGAATGTTTTAATACAAACATATAATAAATGCATGTGATGATTTAATACTCAAATTACACTAATTTGATTAATGTGCACTCCATGTTTACATAAAAAATGAGATGCACCCTATAAATATATATAACAATTATATACCATAATAATTAAAAATAAGAAGTTTTAATTTTTTTGTTGTTGTTTCAGGGTATTATTAGGGTACAAACATTATGATTACATTTTATGTCTTTGCCTCGCCAAATAGTTTTTTTTAAGATGACTGCCTTTCTTTTTTTTTATTTCAGCCTATTACGGGAGTTCAGATATTGAACTCCCATCCTTGACCCCCCTCCTCCTCAAGTCCGAGTTTCAAACGTGTCCATCTCTTGGACGGTGCGTATTACACTCTTTGTGTATGCATATATCCGTCTCCTCCTCTCTCTCCCCCTGCCCGACATCAAATAGATGTTATTCTTATACATGCACTTATGTGTTGATCAGTTAATACCAATTTCATGGTGAGTACATGTGGTGCTTGTTTTTCCATTCTTGGGATACTTCATTTATAGAATCTTTTCCAGCTCTATCCAGGAGTATATAAGAGGTGCTATATCACTATTGTATCTTAAAGCTGAATAGTACTCCATGGTATATGTATACCACATTTTATTAATCCACTCAGGTATTGATGGACACTTGGGTTGTTTTCACACTTTTGCAATTGTGAATTGTGCTGCTATAAATATTCAAGTTCAGGTGTATTTTTCAAAGAGCAACTTTTGTTCTTTTGAGTAGATGCCCAGTAATGGGATTGTTGGATCAAATGGTAGCTGTACTTGTATCTCTTTAAAGTATCTCCATATTGCTTTCCACAGAGGTTGCATTAGTTTTAAGTCCCACCAGCAAGGTATGACTGTTCCTATCTCTCTGTATTCACACCAACATTTATTGTTTTGGGACTTTTTGATAAAGGCCAGTCTCACTGAAGATAAGTGATATCTCATCGTGGTTTTGATTTATGTTTCCCTGATGATTAAAAATATTGAGCATTTTATCATGTTTTTTGGCCATTATTCTGTCTTCTTTTCAAAAGCTTCTGTTCATATCCTTTGCCAACTTTTTGATAGGGTCATATGATTTTTTTGTTGTTGATTTTCCTAGTTCTAAATAAATTCTAGTTATCAGTCCTCTGTCACATTTGTAGTATGTGAAAATTTTCTCCCATTCTGTAGGTTGTTTATTTGCTCTTGTGACCGTTACTTTGGCTGTGAAGAAGCTTTTTAATTTGATCGTATCCCATTTATTCATTTTTGTTGTTGCTGTGATTGTGTTTGAGGTCTTCTTCATCAATTCTTTGCCCAGGCCAATGTCTAAGAGTACTTTCAGCATTTTCCTCTAGAATTATAATAGTTTAACTCCTTAGGTTTAAATCTGTAATCCAGCGTGAGTTGATTTTTGTGAGAGGTGAAAGGTGTGGATCCTGATTCCGTCTTCTACATGTGGCTATACAGTTTTCCCAAGACCATTTATTGAATAAGAATTCTTTTCACCAGTGTATGCTTTTGTCTGTTTTGTCAAAGATTAGATGACTATACGAGGATGGTTTTATATCTAGGTTCTCAGTTCTGTTCCACTGGTCAATTGCTCTGTTTTTGTGTCAATATAAAGCTGATTTGATTATTACAGCCTGTTAATAAAGTTTGAAGTCTTGTAAATTGATACCTCTCATTTTATTTTTATTGCATAGAACTTTTTTTGCTATGCGGGGTCTTCTCTGGTTCCATATGAAGCATAAAATTAATATTTCTACATCTGTGAAGAATGATGTTGTTATTTTAATAAGGATTGCATTGAATCTGTAGACATTTTTAACAATGTTGATTCTACCAACCCATGAAAATGGTAGGGTTTCCATCTGTTTTCATCTTCTGCTATTTCCTTCCTCAATGTTTCACAGTTCTCTCCGTAGAGGTCTTTTGCCTCCTTAGCTAAATATATTCCTAGGTACTTTATATTCTTTCTTGCAATTGTGATGGGAATTGAGTCTTTGATTTTGTTCTCGGTATTACGATCATTGGTATATACGAAAGCCTCTGATTTGTGTGTATTGATTTGGCATCCTGAGACTTTGCTGAATTCATTTTTCAATTCCAGGAGCCTCTTGGTTGAATCCATGGGTTTTCTAGATATAATATCATGTCATCAGCAAATAGTGAGAGTTTGATCTCATCTGTTCCAATTTATATGCCCATAATTCCACTCTCTTGCCTGATTGCTATGGCCAGGTATTCCAGCACTGTGTCAAATATAAGTAGAGATAGTTGGCAATCTTGTCTGGTTCCAGTTCTAAGGGGGAATGCTTTCAATTTTTCCCCATTCAATATGATATTGGCTGTGGGTTTGTTATACATGGCATGTATCATTTTTAGGTAAGCGCCATCTATGCCTATAGTGTTGAGTGTTCTTATCATAAAAGGGTATTGAATTTTGTCAAATGCTTTTTCAGCGTCTATTGAAAGAATCATGTGGGTTTTTTGTTTTTGCTTCTGTTTATGTGGGGAATTACATTTTTAGATTTGTATACATTTAATCACTCTGCATCTCTGGGAAGAAGCCCACTTGGTCATGATGGATAATTCTCTTAGTAAGCACCTCAATTCGGTGAGCTGGAATTTTGTTGAGTATTTTTGCATCTGTATTCATAAGGGATATTGGCCTTCAGTTTTCCTTTTCTGTTGCATCCTTTCCTGGTTTTGGTATCAGGGTTATGTTGGCTTCATAAAATGTGTTGGGGAGAATTCCATCCTTCTCGATGTTGTGGAATAATATCTGCAGGATAGGCACCTGTTGTTCTTTGTAGGTGTCATAAAATTCGGGTGTGAAACCGTCTGGTCCGGGACTTTTCTTTTTTGGAATGTTTTTTATTGCTGTTTCAATTTCAGTCCTTGATATTGGTATGTTCAGGAATTCTATTTTTTCCTGGTTGATCCTAGGGAAGCTATGTGTTTCTAAAAATTTGTCCATTTCCTCCACATTTTCCTGTTTGTGTCCCTAAAGGTTTTTGTAATATTCACAAATAATATCTTGAATGACCATAGCATCGGTTGTAACTTCTCCTTTTTTATTCCCGATGAAGCTTATCAGGGATATTTCTTTTCTGTTTTTGGTAAGTTTGGCCAAGGGCATGCCAATTTTGTTTATTTTTCCAGAGAGTCAACTTTTTGTTTTATTAATCTTCTGTATAGTTTCCCCATTATCAATTTCATTTAGTTTTTATTTGATCTTATTAATTTTCCTTCTTCTGGTACCTTTGGGTTAGTCTGTTCTTCTTTTTCCAGTTCTTTGAGTCGATTCATTAGGTTGTCCGTTTGTGATCTCCTTGACTTTTGGATGTAGGCATTTATGGAAATAAACTTTCCTCTCAGGACTGCTTTGGCTGTGTCCCATAGATTTTGATAACTTGTGTTACATTTGTCACTTAGTTCAAAGAATCTTTTGATTTTCATCTTCATTTATGAAGGGATTGTTCAGCAGAAGGTTGTTTAATTTCCATGACTTTGTGTAGAGATGAGAGTTTCTGTTTGGGTTAATTTCTGTTTTTATTCCACTGTGATCTGAGAGGATGCATGGTATGATTTCTATTTTTTTTAAAAATATTTTTAGACATTTTTTCTGTCCTAGAATATGATCAATCTTAGAGAATATCCCATGATCTGGTGTGAAGAGCGTATATTCTGTGATTTTTGGGTAGAATGTCCTGTAAATGTGAGTCAGGCACATTTGTTCTAGAGTTCTGTTTAAGTCCATTATGTCTTCGTTAATTTTCTGTTTGAAGGATCTGTCCTGTGCTGTTAGTGGGGTGTGGAAGTTTCCAACTATTATGGTGTTGCTGTTTATCAATTTTTTTAGATCAAGTAAAGTTTGCTTTATGAATCTTGGTGCACCCAAGGTGGGTGAATACATATTTAGAATTGTTATGTCTTCTTGTTGAACCCTTAACCATTATATAGTTACCGTCCTGTCTTGCATTACTTTTGTTAATTTAAAAACTAAGTTATCTGAGATCAAAACTGTCACACCAGCCTTCTTTTGGCTTCCAATTGCTTGACATATTGATTTCCACCCTTTCACCTTGAGGCTAAATGCATTCTTGCAGGTTAGATGCATTTTGTGAAGACAGCAGATAATCGGCTTGTATTTTTTGTATGCATTCAGCCAGCCTATGTCTCGTGAGAGGGGACTTCAAGCCATTCATATTTATTGAACGAACTGATATGTGGGGTGAATTACTGTTCATTCTTTTGAGTTGCATTTTGTTGCTTTGTTTTCTCTCTTGAGCTATTGTGGAAGCTAGCCTTTTGTCTTTAGGTTTTGAGTGATTTTACATTCATCAGTGTTAATTGTACTGGCCCTTGTGTAATTCTGTTTTGAGTACTGCTTACAGATCTGGTCTTGTCTTTGTGAATTCCCTCATTCTTTGCTTATCTGAGTATGTCTTTATTTCTCCCTCATATATAAAACTTAGTTTTGCAGGGTACCAGATTCTAGGTGGGACATTATTCTGTTTCAGAAAAATGAGAATGGGACCCCAGGCTCTTCTTGCTTGTAGGGTTTCAGTTGAGAAGTCTGGAGTTATTCTGATGGGCTTTCCTTTGTATGTTACTTGTTTCTTTCACCTTGCAACTCATAGAAGGACCTCTTTACTGGGTATTTTCATCAATCTGATGACTGCATGATGTGGTGTCTTCCTGTTTGCATTGATTCTCCCTGGGGTCTGCTGAGCTGCTTCTACCTGTATATCTAGATTTTTAGCAAGGCCTGGGAAACTCTGCTCTATTAACTCTTCAAATAGCTTATCCAGCCCTTGCGTGTTTTCTTCTTCACCTTCGAATCCCTATCACCCTCAGGTTTGGTTTCTTCACAGAATCTCACATTTTTGTAGGCTTATTTCTTTTTCATTTAGTTTCTGCTCAATCTCTGTGACTGGCTTATTTGATTGGAAGGAGCTGTCTTCAATCTCTGAGATTCTTTCTTCTGTTTGATCTACCCTGTTCTTTAGGCTTTCCGCTGTGTTTGTATTTTCCTGAATAAGTCCTTCATGTTCAGGAGGTCGGTTTGATTTTTCTTTTTTTTTTTTT
>CAUYSK010000596.1:0-31743 GCA_963575035.1 Avahi laniger | reverse complement strand
GCTAAAAATATATATAGAAGAAATTAGCCGGGCATGGTGGCGCATGCCTGTAGTCCCAGCTACTCGGGAGGCTGAGGCAGTAGGATTGCTTGAGACCAGGAGTTTGAGGTTGCTGTGAGCTAGGCTGACGCCACAGCACTCTAGCCTAGGCAACACAGTGAGACTCTGTCTCAAAAAAAAAAAAAAAAAAAAAAAAAAAAAACATAAACCCTGATATCTCAAATCATTCCTAATATGATTAGTAAATCATCACAATAAGAAAAAGGAAAGGAGCTGGGCTGCGCCAGCGGGACACAGCATCACAGCGGCCCAGACCGGAACCAGGAAGGATTTTTTATTTTTTAATAATTTTTTTTTATTTAAAAAAAACAAAAGAAAAAGGAAAAGGTTATAATAAAAATTCAGGTTAATTTCAGACTGAAGAGGAACATTACCCCAATTCAAAAGTTATGTGAATTTATTAAAATACCTATTTGAGGTTAGAATGGTTTAACTATTTCTCAATTTTCTAGCCACATAAGACAATCCCAAACTTAAAACATTAGTTTTGCTAGGAACAATTATAAATTTATTATCTCAGACTGATTATGGCCTTATAAAAGAAAAGACTGACAGATCTGACCAGATATAAACTTTAAACTTCTATACCAAAAAATATATACATATCTGTAAATGAAGATGAAACATAAATGACAAACTGAAAGAAATATTTCCATCATATGACACCTGAATTACCCTCAATAAGCCCTGGGTACTAGTATACAAGTACTAGTAATCCATAAGTAGTAAAACATGAATAGCCAGTATTCATAAAAGTAAAAATAATAAATGGTAAATGAAAGTAATAATGTATACTATTTCTACCCATTAAAATGTGAAAGTTAAAAAGATTTAGAATATACAGTGTTGGGACAATCTTTGTGTAGGGCATTTTGGCAATATATATGTCAAATAGCCTTAAAAAATGCAGACTCTAACGATTTTATTTTCAGATTAATCTGAAGTAAATAGCAGAGCAAGTATGCAAATAGGAACAATGTTTCTTCATCACAGAGTTACTTATAACAGTAAGGGAAAACCTAAACGTCCAACAAGTATCTGGTTAAATGAACTGCAGCAGAACTTGCTGTTTCAGCAAAGCAGGCCTACATTATTCAGGTCAACCTCTTACAGAAAACAAAATCATTGATAATATTTTAAAACATTATTTTTGCAGCACAGAAGGTTAATATACAAAGTCGGGTCCACACGAAGTGGGGTATCTAATAAGAGAGCCTTCTGCTCAAATGATGTGCGTCATCAGGGAATCCCAAGCCTTGAAGTTGTTTTAAGGTAGTCCCTGATTCCAACGCCCCAGGCACCTGGCAGAAGCAAGCTCAAATCCTCTCTGGAGAAAAGTACCTTCACAGTATGCCTCAAAGTACTCTATAAATAAATTTTCAAATACAATATCAAGCACATTATATAACAAGGCATACAAAAAACTACACTTCATGGGCAAAAACAATAGATAAGAACTCACAAAATATACAGATAACATAAAGTAGCAGATAATAATGCTACCATGTGTAAAGAAATAAAAGATGAGCCCAATGATATTGACGTAAACGGGAAACTATAAAAAGTGATTTAAAAAAAAAGCATTTCTAGAAGCAGACAAAAAATATAGAAACAGAAATTAAGAACTCAATGGAATCATAAAGAAACACCTTAGGCCGGCCAGCGTGGCTCAGGCCTATAATCCTAACACTCTGGGAGGCTGAGGCAGGAGGATCACTTGAGGTCAGGAGTTCGAGATCAGCCTGAGGAAGAGCACTACAAAATGCTACAAAAAAATAGAAAAATTAGTTGGGCATTGTGGCAAGTGCCTGCAGTCCCAGGTACTCAAGAGGCTGAAGCAGGAGGCTCATTTGAGCCCAGGTGTTCGAGGTTGCTGTGAGCTAGGCTGACATCATGGCACTGTAGTCTCAAATAAAAAAACAAACAAAAAAAAACCCTTATAAATACTTCTCGTGGTGAACCAGAACTTTATCAGCCCTCCTCAATTTGTTCGTAAAATCTGGATTCGGTCAAAAGGCCACACTCAAGGATCCAGAAGGCCACACATGGTGCCAAAGCCATAATGGGTTTTCCACCCAAGAGATTTGTTTTTTTGTTTTGTTTTTTTTTTTTCTTTTTTTTTTTTGAGACAGAGTCTCACTCTGTTGCCCTGGCTAGAGTGAGTGCCATGGCATCAGCCTACCTCACGGCAACCTCAGACTCCTGGGCTCAATTAAGCAATCCTTCTGCCTCAGCCTCCCAAGTAGCTGGGACTACAGGCATGCGCCACCATGCCCGGCTAATTTTTTCTATATATTTTTAGCTGTCCAATTAATTTTTTCCTATTTTTAGTAGAGACGTGGTCTCGCTCTTGCTCAGGCTGGTCTCGAACTCCTGAGCTCAAACGATCCGCCCGCCTCGGCCTCCCAGAGTGCTAGGATTACAGGCGTGAGCCACCGCGCCCAGCCTTCTTTAAGTTTTTGTATAGAAAAAAAAAAGTTGTTTCATATTTCCTTTTTAGTTTTCCCTCAGAGCATTCTATCACTGGCAGAGAAATAAAATTCTAAAACAAAAATCAAATAATTTTGTATGTTTTTATAAGTCCCACGCAGTAAATACTAAAGAAAAAAAAAAGTTATAATGACCACTCCAGAGTAGCACAAGCTAAAAATTTAAATGACAAGTCAGCAAAAAAACCTTTACCACTTTCAAAATTCATGCCCACCAGAGCAATAATTTAACATTTTTCTCCTTCAAGACAAAAAACTTGATATTATTTTCACTTTCTGAAAAAACTTATATGACAATATAACATTTCCCAAAGTGATTAAAGAAAATTGTTTTAAATACTAAACTGAAAACCTGCTGGCATTATATGTTTTAGCAGGCAATTTTAATTCACAACTTTTGTCCACCTCATTCAAATCCTAAATCCTTGATTTAGTTCTAGCCTCCCATACATGCAACTTTTCCTTTGGAATGCAGTCCTAAATAACTTTTCTTGAACTTTATTATCAAATAAATGCAGAGCTCTAAAACAACTATATTCAGACACAAATTTAAAAGTACAACTAAGAAAGAAATACAGTCTATCACTTTTGCAAGACTATATAAAACTACCAAACATGTCAATTTGCATATCATTAATTTAAGGGAAAAGTAAAAGTTTTCCTTCCACTATTAAGTAAGTATAATTCCTTCTTTTCTTTACCTAAAAATACAGACTAAAATAGTATAGCCCTAAAAAATAAGTACTCAGGAGAAATGGTATCTCAATGAAAATTTCTGTTGTTCCTATTACTTTATTTCGAACTAAAACATAACCTATACTCTTAGTTTAGTAGTAATTAGACCATTAAAAAAACAGGGTTTTATTAGAAGTTCCCCTAACTAAAGAGTCACAGGCATGGATGCTAAACTGTTAATTATTATTTAAAAACTAATTATATCAGCTTTTTTGGTTAAATCAAAGTTCACAAAGTACTAAATCAGTAGATTGTACCGGATACATTTAAAAGTCATTTAAAATATTTCATGTGAAAGGGAAGAATAGACAAATACTTTTAGTGAGGAATGATTCGCCAAGAAACAATTACATGGTATTTGTATTTGAAGTCTTCTAATGTAACAGTTTCCTATGTATCCTCATAACAAGTAGAATTTAAAATATCCTATCATAAGATGATTCCTGAGAACTTGCACACACACACACAAAAAAACTTGCAACAGAATTGGACAGCCAATATTCAATACTGATCCAATCAACAGGCTATTAGAGAACATTTACATCTAAAATTGTTTAAACCAATATATATATATATATATATATATACACATATATGCCAAAAGTTGGATTTAAAACTTAATAGCACATTTTTCCCAACTATGCTTTCAACTTCACATTAAACATAACAACTATATATAAGCCTCAGGAAGAATGAAAATTTTGTTTTTGATGATGACAATCTTAAGCCAAATTATAGCTTATTTTTGTTATTAGACTACAGTCAACCACATATAAACTGCACTGAAGAATAAATTTTACATTTCAAGACGGTTAAGCATATGGTTGATAATCTGACTACCATCAGATGTGAAGACAGCTAAATGGGTATCTCACCAATGGGACACCCAAAAAGAAGATGTAAAACTTATTTTCTGAGCCATACTTGGTTAGTTGTACCAGTTGACTAAGTGGTTTGATGTCACAAGTATTTTCTAAGATACTGTCCATATATTTGGTCATAATTTCATTTCAAATCCCCAAAGGAGAAAAAGAAAAAAACTTTTAAAATGTTTTTGAAATATCTTTAAAAGTTTTAGGATGATTAATAAAAGGTCTAACTTTCATGTTTTGTTTCCTAGGCTTGACAACAGTTAGGTAAAAATCATCTATAGCCCCAAATCATCACATTTCCTATACAGCAAGAATAGTATAGCAGAAAATTAAAAAAGAAAATTAAAAAACAAGGTAAGGACAGGTTTTGGAAAAACACAAATCAGTAATAAACGACAATCTCTTCAAAATCTAGACAAACTTTCTGTTTTTAAGAAGATACGGAAAAGGCAAAAAAAAATGGAGCATGAAAAAGGGAAATGATAGAAACTGATTAAAGAAAATCCCATCAAATAAAATTCGTAATAAACTCCTCTCCCTATCCCACCTCCACAATTTCTGAGTGCTTTTCTGCATTCACTTAACAATTAAACTCCTTCACCTATTTAACAAAGTTCTTTACTATTGTTATGTCACTGGTTTCTTTTATATAAGTTTTTCATACATCATATCCCAGCATCTCTCAAACTGGCAAAAAGAGACGTGAAACTCAGGAACTTGTAATACCATTAGTAACAAGACACCCCCCCGGAAATATCTGAAAATTAATTTATAAATTTGTGATCGTTTGGATGAAGCATACTTTCAAATTTAACATACCAAACATGACCATTTGGTAAGCAAACCGTTATGTAACAGCTACTGGATGTCCCTAAGTTAATTACTTTAGAGCCATAAAGAGTGCTTTTTCTTTTTAAAGGACAAATCCTGTCCATATTGCAATTTTTCCACAAGACTACCATTTTTCCCCCAGGAGAGAAAGCAGTTTTCCTAAATTCCAAATTTCCAGGAATATGAAAACTGCATTTCTAGGGAATAAGGAAAAAAAATACTGTGAGCAACTTTAGGATACACCTCTTCACATAAGCAGTGATGCAGGCTGATATGGCATTTCCAAGCTCCTCAGGAACTATATGCCATGTTGCCACAGACATCTACTCGACGGCAGAAGCAATGCCATTCCGCATTTGGTGCTGCACTAACACCTACTTCAAACTTAATTTGAAGTTATCCGTTATCTCAGTGTTATCTTCACAACTACCTTAAGAGGCAGGTAAAGGAGATGGTTGGCCGCCCATCCTCTACGGTGCCCAGAAGTCGGCTAAAGGACACACCACACCGTTACATCTACAACTAGAATAACAAAAGCGAAGACAAACCCTTCTAGAGTCCAGAAAAAGAGTACTCTAGAAAAGCATAATATCGCCTAGATAACCCCAAACTTCAACCCTCCAAGCAGTTTCCTGGCCCCGCAGTGTCGCCCACTCAATGGCCCCCGGGGAGCCACGGCTGGGCTGCGGGGAAGTCGCGGAGGTCTGGGCGCGGGGCGGGAGCCCGGGAGCCGCCAGCACAACGCTCACCTCACGCACCTGGGCCGAGGCAGAGGAAGCGACGAAGCTCAGGGGACAACAGCTGGGTGACACCCCCACCTACCCGGCCCAGCAGCTCTGACTCACTCACCTGCGGAGCCGATTTCCATTCATGGAGCTGAGGGGACTGCTTCGAACGAGAACAGCGCCCGCCGCTGGGGGCAAAGAGGCGGCGCAGAGGGCGACACGGCGCGACGGGCACTCACACTCAGCCCGGATGCCGGGCGGCAACGGCTTCCCCGGAGCAACCGCACTCTGAATGCTCTCGGCCAGAAGAGCCGCCGTCGGGAGACAGCACCGGACTAGGCGAGAGGAAGGAGAGGCGTGAGGCGAGGAGAGAGGGGAGCCCCGTCCGGAACTTGCGTCGCCCGCTCCTCCACGAGTGCGGGCCGCCCCCGGAAGCCCGCCGGCGTCAGTTCCGCTGCCCCGCTCGCCGGCGTCCGCGCCGCGCCTCGCCTCTGGGCCCCAAGCCGTGCGGGAGCGACCGGCGCGGAGGACGCCGGGGAGGCGACAGGGAGGGGCGCGGAGCCGGGGGCACACGGCAGCGGGCTCGGCCTCCCCCTGCTGGGCCGTGCCGGTCAGAGACAACCCTGAGGGGCTGGACTCTTCGCGCCTCCCCAGTGGGGGCGGTACCTGCCTGCAGCGACGTCGTAGCCGGCGGCGGAGCTTACCTGAGGCGCAGCGTAATTTGGAGCTGGCCGGTAGCGGACCCGGACCAGCAGCTGAGAGGCCCCGGGCGGAGCCGCTGGGGCAGGGCCACCCTCCTTCCTGGGCCACCACCCCCGCCACGCCCAGTTTGGACCGCCCCACGCGCCGCCTCCTCACAGGCGGTCAAGTGACCACGGCAATTTAAAATCTTTCCAAGTCCGTAGGGCTGCTTTAACCACCACTTTTAGGAGAAGAACATATAATATCGTTTGGAAAAAGATTAAGAAACAGGACATTACACAAACATCAGATTGAATAGTTTCTATGTTAAAAACTCTTTAATAGCGTCCCATCACACTGAGAAAACCCAAACTCCTTTCCAGGGTCAAAACGCATGGTGCAAACAGGCCCCTGCCTTTCTCCTCAGTAAGACTCGTCTTCATGGCTGCTACAACTATACTGGTCGGCTTCCAATTCCCCCAACGAGCCAAGCGCTTCTTTTTTCTGACTTGGAGCCTCTTCGCTTTCGGTTGCCTAGGCCAGGAACCCTCTCGCTCCTCCCTTCCCTTCCTCCCCACCCCACACCCCAGACGCTACTTTTTATGCCTCAACGGTAGACATCTGAGAGGCGCCTTTCCTGGATCACCGATCTATGGTGGGGCACCCCTATTGCAATATTGCCTTAATAGCCCTTTGCCTAGTCTGTAATATATTCAGTTACTACTTTTGTGCGTGCCTCCCTCCCCACTAGAATGTAAGCTTTATAAGGAAACCAGATCTAGCACATTGTCAGGCAAATAGTTGGTCCTTAATAAATATTTGTTGCCTTAATGAAACATAATACTATTTTACTCAGGCTGAGAAATGATTCATGATTTTTCCCTATGTCTCCATACATCAGTAATGTGGTTTAGACTTTTAAATCAAAATATTCTTTTTTTTTTAAAGGAAAAGGAGAACAAATATCCTATCTTCAGTTCCCCCAACTCACTGTGGGACTTTGGATCAGTCACTTGCTCTCTTTAGGCTTCGATTTCCTCATCTGAAAAATTGAGAGAACAGTATGTACCTTACACAGTTGTTGTGAGGTTAGGTAATGTACATAAAGCAGAGAAAACTCTCCCTAAATGTTAGTGAATAACAAAAGTATTTACTATAGTTACCATTATAAAGCACTTGTTAGATTCACCTATCATATAATGAACATTTAATAAATGGATGGGACTCAAAACCACATCTGACTCTAATTCTGCCTCACTTTCTTCTTCCTTCACATCCCTACCCCTGTGACTGAAAATAACCTCCCCAATTTTAAAATATCAAATTAAATGTCACCAGATGAAACACTGCATTTTAAAAGTCATTTTTAATCCTTGACTGTACACAATCCAAATCTTGGTAGCAGCATCTGACAGGGTAAATACCAACTCTTGTGCAAGGGTCTATTACACCCTCAACCCCCATGATTCTGGAACTGGTTTCCTAAATGAATGCAGGCTTCTTCAGCTTCTTCCAGAATAGACGTGGTGATACTGATGAACCTTTAAGGTGGGCTACTGTCTTCTTTTCTGACATTGATGGAGTAGGATTTATACCCTCTGATTCCATCAAACTCAATAAATGTCAATGATGCATTCCTAACTACTTCTGCTATCCAGGAACTCACCTCTTTAAAGGGAGCCCATGTGAAAGGCTCATGAATTGTAACACCAGGAAGTGGGAAGACAAAAAGGTTTGAAGGATTCTGCCAAAGACAATGCTGTATGAAGATCTCCCCTGAATACACGTACCCCTCTATTTTTGGATAACTCATTGCCAATTGAGTCTGTTCTTAATTAAGGGCACAGAGCAGAGTTTTTGAGTATCTTAACTCATAGCCCCAGTGCCTAGAACAGTGCCAGTAACTGGCACATAACAGCATTTAGCAAAGATCTGTAGGACTGATGGATGGACAGATGAATAAAAGAATAGGCTTCAAGAATGGGACTCAGGAAGCAGACTAAAACTCTGCCCTCATCCCTGGTGGCACCGGTTGTTCTCAGAAGGAAGAACTACAGAAATAGTACAAAATCTCACGTGCAGATTAATCAGTGCCCTCTGAAAGCTAAGCCTCCTCAGCAGCCACAAAATACTCAATGCAAAATTTCTTAAAATGATACAAAAAGCACAAACTAGAAAAGAAAAGCAATGAATTCGATTTTAAATTAATACACTGGACATCAAAATTAAAAAAAAAGAATTTTTTTTTTTTTTTTGAGACAGAGTCTCATTCTGTCGCCCTGGGTAGGTGCAGTGGCATCATCGTAGCTCACTACAACCTCAAACTCCTAGGCTCAAGTGAGCCTCCTACCTCAGCCTTCCAAGTAGCTGGGACAACAGGTGCATGCCACCACACCCAGCTAATTTTTTCTATTTTTGGTAGAGATGGGGTCTTGCTCTTGGCTCAGGCTGGTCTTGAACTCCTGACTTCAAGCAAGACTCCCACCTTGGCCTCCCAGAGTGCTAGGATTACAAGTGTGAGCCACTGCACCTGGCCAATTTAAAACTTCTGCTCTTCAAAATGAAAAGGCATGCAACAGACTGGGAGAAAATGTATGCAAATGATATGTAAGAAAGGACTTGTGCCTAGAATAAAGAACTTTTACAACTTAATAAAACAAACAACCCAATTTTAAAATGAGTAAAAGATGTGAACAAACAATTTAACAATGAAGATATGGGGATAGCAAATAAGCACATGAAAAGATGATCAGTATCACTGGTCATTAGAGAAAGGCATAAGGAGCTACCACATACCCATTACGCTCAGGAAAGACAGGGTGGCCAGCTGCCTACTTTAACTGCTGGTAAGGGCCCCAAGCCCAGAAAGTCAGGCTCAGGGACTCACAGTACCTGTGTCTCCTTCCTTGCTGCCAATATTATTCTACTCCACTTAGGACTTTTATATTCTGATTCTTATGTTCGATAAGGAACATCAACTGGATGAGGAGAACAACTGGATACAATCCTCTCACATGGGACAAGATTAGAGTCAATCTCTTCTCCTAGACCATCAGTTTCTACAAGGCAGAAAGAGGTTACTTTATACAGCAGCAAGACAAAACATAAAACATTTGGGCTTTCAGGACAAACAGAGGCGGCCCTGTGCTACTTACTGTGATCCTGGGAAAGTCATTCTGAGATTCATTTTCCTCATCTGTAAAAGTCAGAGCAGCTATGTAGAGTAGAAGCTGCTGAGACATGACTAGACTTTCTAGTCCACATGACTCAGAGGGTAACTCCTTATTCATCTAAGCCACTCATGCTGATCTTATTTGCTTTGCCAATGACAGAATAGGAGTGAGAAGACGACCCATTTCATAACAGTAAAGACGAGATGAGGCCAGATCTGCCAGAGCTTCCAGGGAAAGATTTCTTTAGAAGGAAGCACTGGGGGAAATTAGTCCCTCAATTAGATATTGTTTTGTCAGCATTTCATTCCTGGAATTACGGTAGTCATATTGGGACCAAGAAGTGAACTAGCATGTGGATAAACCAACAGAGGACAGCAGTGCAAAAAGATGGCAAGAACCTGGTTCTTTGGTGTTATCATTGAGCCATTGAATTAACCAACCTTGGAGCCATATTAAATCAAGATTTCTTGTCATGTGAAATGATAGTTTCCTTATTTAATCAGGACTTTGTAATATGCAACTGATAAACTATTTCACAATGGCTGCAAAGATGAAATTACGTAGCAGATACTATACAAAACACTTACCCAAGAACTTCAAAGTACCCAAGCAAGCCTTTCCTCCTTTTGCAGCTCATTCTGATTAACAGACCCACTGTTAGTGAGAGGAGCTCCCACTGCTTCTTTTAAGAGGAAAGTTCCCTGACTTTGGAAGATGGGGAAGAGGGATTGAGGTCTCCCTAGAAAGGTCCCTCAATATTACTTTATCCTCCCAAAAACAACCTATTGCCAAGAGGATGGTGGCGAAGCTGCTGCAGTCCAGAACAAGAGTATAGGATGTTCCTGCAGGGTAAGCCACAAAGGCCTAAAAAACCTTCCTAGGGAAGGCAGTTGTGATGCTTAAGTGGAAAACTTCTAAATGCACCTCATTACCCAGCAAATCCATTTCCCCAGCTCCTCCTCCTTGACAAAACTGCTTTGAAGGAGTGCTTCTGTCACATGCTGTGTACCTTCTAAGCCTGCCAGCTTTCTTCAGCCTACCATCAGAGGAATAAATGCCTAGAAAGCTGGAAACAAACAGAGAGAGCTTATTTTCCAATTCAATGTTACTTTCCATGCAAGCAGCTTGGGGCTGGCTCAGGCTCAGAACTTCAAACTAGTCTTTTCCTTATACTATAACCCTTTCCTTTAGCAACCAAATCCTAATTGCCATGAGATTCTGGGGTCTGCTAAGCCAAGAGATACCCAACAAATATCCAGCCTTACTTTACCCAAGACACCTGTTAGATAAGAATGGGCGACAGAACATTTTGCCTGTTGAGAGAGCAAAGGGAAGGCTGCTCAACCAATGCTGAAAAGGTATGTCCAAGGGTGTAGGACAAGCCTTCACTCAAAACCTTGAGCTCCAGGCCCAGGCAATGCAAGCCCTGGAATTCTAGTCTTTTTCTCTTGAGTAGTAACCAAAAGCCAAACCCCAAAGCCCTTTCAACATCAATCTCTTCTAAAACTGAAGTTTAAAGCAAAATTTTACCACAATGGTCATCCTCCTACTCTCTCTGCTAAGTATATTATTTGTTTCACTCAGGGTCATAAATTTATTTCATGTCTTATCTTAACTGAGAAAAATCTACTTCATGTTCCAATTTACTCAAGTTCAAACTCCCTAACCCTTGCTGCTGAAAAGGAGCATGGGGCTGGTTGGCTTTTTCCCAAGGGAGTCTGGGAGGTGGTGACTGCAGGTTAGCTCTGCAATTTGAAAAGTAACAACACGGCATCCAGAGGAATGCTAGGCCCACGTATGTACACGCTGGCTGCCACTGATTTCTCACTAGGCCCTCCAATAGAATCCCTCTCTGAGCCATCCTTCCTTAGTACACAGAAATAACAGTGCTCTAGCGGTACTAGAGAAGAATGCCAGAACTTACATGCCTGACAATTATAATCACCAGCTTTAGGTACAAAATCATAGAACCTCCAACTTGGGGTGAGACTGGGAAAAGATGATGATCATCTGGTTAGATTTGTGCTTACCTGAAGATTCAGGAATGTGGAATCCATCCTGTGTACTCAATGTCACTTCTTGATTCCCCCGACTAAACTCATACACCACAGATTACTAGTTCACTTTAATTCTACTCACAAACATCGATCCCTTGATACATGCTCTGGCCCTGAGGTGACAAAAATGTATAAAATGTAGTTTCTGCTCCTAGGAGTTCACAGGCACTGGGAAGACAAGTAATGAAAATAAATACAAGCAAGCTACTAAGTGCTATCTCTTGTACTGGAACACTGTCTATAAAACTGGTCAGGAACAAAATTAGGTTTTGTTTATTCTTTTACAATTATCTCCTAAGGACAGGAGGAAGCTGGGGGTAGCAGTGGTGGGTAGTTGTGGTCAACTTGAAAGTCCTAGTTTTAGCCTTATTTGAGTTTATCTAATGCGCACTAGAAAATACTAGAAAATGATCTAAGCCAGTCATATAGTTAGTTATAAGATCCCAAACAAGAGGTGGAGTAGGATGTTAAAATGAGAAAAAAACAGTCCCTCTCCATAGCAGTTTATGTTGTTAATCACTCTTCATGGATCCTCTTCCACTCTTGATTTTTCTCCCACCTCATTAAACCTGTCAAAAAAATATAAGGTATCTACTAGTGATTTGACTGTCACCTTAGGTTTTGCTTTCTCTCCTCATGCCTTAAATTGAGTTTTTTAGGTTTATACACTATGTTTCTCTCCTTAACTAATTTTCTAAACTATCTTATTCATGCCTATGGCTTTAACTACCACCTATATCAGTATGACTCTCTTATCTGTAACTGTGGTTTTATAGTCTTACCTGAGTACCAAATCTGTTTACTGGAAACTTTACCCTCATTGCCCTACAAGGTACCTCAAAACAGTCTACACAAGGCTAATTATCTTTCTTCACAAAACTCACTGCCTTCCTTCTACTCCTCCCCCACCTCCATTTTAATTAGAAGAATGTCCCAATATACTCACATGCTCAAGCAGAAATCCGGGCATTAGCCTCTAATCCTCTCTTCCCTTCCCATCAACCACTGAGTCCAACTATCTCATCTCTCAAATCTGCCCTTCCCTCACTATAGTCATTGCTATAGCCTTGTTTCAGTCCCTCATTATCTTTGTCGTGTACCATGGGACTATTAGGCTAATCATATCCCCCACCAAACTTTAAGCTCCTTAAGGAGAGAGACACTGTTTTCCTCATTTTCAAACTGTGCCTGCCTTCTCTCCCACAATAGTGCTGGCACAGTGCTTTGCATGTTTGTCGAATGAAGAATAAATGGAGGCCTTGTGAAGTATTACTGCATAACAATCTATAGTACTATTCTAACATAAAGTCTATCAGAGATGTAATTAATCCCAAAAGTTTGTTTTGCTGGTAGGAAAAAAAAAGAGAGAGACTGCACTTTAGAAATAGAAGCCACTGTTGTCTTTATAAAACACAGAATTGTGCTGCTGATGCTGCTTGCTTCAGAAGGAACTGTACATTACAGCTGCTGGGATAATTTCACAATGGACTAGACAAGATACAGCTCAAAGCAGGACACAAACACAAGTCTCAAAGGGAAACAAATGCAAACAAGTACACAGCTGTGGGGTTCCAGGGACATTTCCCCATCCATGCTGGACTTGAGAGGGATAAAAGTTTAGAAACTAAAGTGAAACCCAGAGTAGTCACACATGCCCACCACATGGCTGCGAAGTGCAACATCACACACTAATCAGGTTGGACCGTGTGTGCAGGGAAGTCATTTCATTTTTCCTTATTGCTACTACACCAGGGGACTCAGTGCATTGGACACATTGTCTTAACTTGCACAATTCTTGGAGGGTTTCCTAGTTTCCTTTTCAAAGAAGAAAATAAGGAAATCTCCCTTCCCCATCTCATTCTGTTTTGTTTGTTTTAGCTCAATCCTTCCACTCCCTTTCTTGGGCTCCCAAACAGCAGCCAGAGGTTCTAAGTCAATAAGAGTAGAGTAAGGGGAGAGCACCAACTCAGCCTCTCTCCCTGCCCAGGGAGAAGGCAAGTCCTAATAAGTGGGGGGAAAGAGAAAACCAGAGAATCCCTCCTCCCCAATCTGCTTAGAAGGCCAAATAGGAAAGAGTGCCCTGCATATTCCTGCCATGATCAGACTTTAAGAAGGAAGGCATCCCAGCTACCATCCTGAATTGGCCTAGGCCCAGTAAATAAATAAAAATAACTTCCCCCAATGTAGCTTCCAAAACTGTCTTTTGGCTAGTTTGAGATGACCTTTCTACCCTGAAGGAGAAGAAACTTCCATCCTTGTTTGTTACACATGATGCCAGGTCCAAAACATTGTCCTACCAGCCTTGCAGATATCCATGGGCCAGCTAATAAGTCAGTGTTCCCTTGGCTGCCCATCTTGAGTGCTGGCCTCATTCACGGAATTCTGGACAGAAAAAGAAAAGTATCCAAAAACATTGCTACTTAGCCTAAGAAGAGGCCACAGAGAAGCTATCTAGCAGGTGGGAAGTAGGAGATTTTTAGGAAGGTTTCACAATTTTAGGTACCTTCTTCTTCAACCTTATTCTAAGCCTAAGTTCCCAGCAAAACCAGCCCCAGGCTTATCCCTAGAGGCCAGCATTAGCACCTCAACCATAACGGGTCAAGCTGGACTGGATAAACAAAGAGAAGAGCTCTCCTTTCCTACCTTTTATCCAAATTTTCTCCATTCTCTCCTCACCACTCTCTTCTTCCCCACGTATATCCCCTAAAGCTCCAACCCTGGATACCCATGTAGCTCAACTATAAGACAATCTCTAGAAAAGGGAGAGGGGGGGGCAGGCAGAGAGTGAAGGAAACATATCTAGAAAAAGCAATGAGGGAAACCAGCTCCAAGGCATGAACAGGAGTGGGAACTGCAAGAAGCCCTCCTGATTTCATGCCAGTTGGGCAGGCCTGCTGTTTTGCCTTAGTATAAGCTAGAGGGCAGTCCAGCTCAGGGTGGACACCTCAGTGCTTGGTCTTCTGCAGTCAAGGAGCGAAGCCTGAGCTTGACAGTTAACAGTGAGATCATTGCGGCCATGCAGAGATTTCATTATCACATAGGCACACAGGCAGGCCAGCAAGCAAAGCGAATAGAAAAAGGAAAGGGAAGCCAGGGAAAGAGAAAAGAGGAAAAGGAAGGCAGAAAAGACGACAGAGGGAGAAAGAGACCTGTCTAAGAAGACGAGGCTGGGCTCTCCCAGCGCTTCCCTGGAGCATGGGTAGGAAGCACCACTTAGACCAAATCCACACAAGCCAAAGGCTGCCAACACCACTTCTCAATCTGCATGCACCACCTTTCAAGCAAGAATAATCCTCACGGTCAGCGGTATTTTTCAAATCTCAAAAATTAAAAAAAAAAAAAATCAAAGAAGTCATTTTTTGTCATTGCCCAAGCTGCTTCTCTCTTGTATTTATTTACTGAATGCCACGTCCAATGCCATAGGGCTAAAAATGTATGTCAAGCCCCAGCTGAAAACTCAAGTGGAGAGAGTGAGGCAAAGAGAGAAAAAGAGAGAACACAAAGTTGTTGGGAGTAGTGGCTGCCACCTGCTCCCTATGGACATTTGCGAATGCTGGTGAATAACTGGACCCTCCAGGAATAGTGCCCTGATCCTAGCCCCAAAATGTACCCAAGTAGAGAACACGCAGAGCCCACTGTCCCAGGAGAGCTTCCCTCCCCAAAGGGTGACAGAACATGAAGTAGACTGTATGTGAAGGCAATGGACAGGGCAGATGGAGTGTTGGCATCACTCTCTTTAGGCACTTGTGTAAGGAATGTAGGCTTTCCAGTGAGCTGCCTCCTCCCAGAGCCCTCCATTCTGTTCTTCAGCTGGGCTTGTGCCCACAGGGCACCCCATGCTGTAGCCAGCAGGAAAATAGTAAAGGAGGAGTTACTCAACAGTTCTGATGCTTTCTCCATAATGAATGTTTGTGCTATGGTTTGTGAAGTTACTAAACAACATAGCCTATCAGAACAGAACCTGGGATAGATTGTTTTGCATAGCAAATCTGGGTGATACAAGGGCTGCTAGGGAGAGGAAAAGGTAGCTCTAATTCCATAGGCCAGGATTCAGACCCTCCTTCCTCTGGCTGGCCTCCAAGCCTGGGCTAGGTCTAAGTATCATGGCTTCATCACCAGATTGGGGCAAACCCAAGCCAAGGCTCTTCAAAAAGAGGAAATTCCACACTGAAGTTGCAACTCCCCAGCCCAAGCAGTTGGGTGGGAAAAAAATGAACAGTCAAGGAAATAGAGGGCCATGCCTCAAGGCCAGCAGGGACCAAGCTAAAACCATCTCCTCCAGTCCTGCAAGACAGCCAAACCCCGTATCAAGACAAAAAAAAAAAAAAACCCATGCCACCCACTCACATGCCCTAGTGGGAAACCAGGAAAAATTCATTTGTGTAAACAGAAGCAATAGGGAGCAGCAAAATTCCTCAGCCTGTCCACAGGACACACTGCAATCTAGGATAAGCCAAAGGGTCAGAGGACAGTCCAGAGTAAAGGAAGATGCACTTGCAAGAAAGAGTGCAGGACAGTACAGAGGAGAGAGGCTGTAGCAAGAAAAAGGTTATTATCTGCACAGAGGAAGGATGAAGTCTGAGCCCCTGCTTGGGGAGATAACCACTCCCCTACCTAGCCAGGCCAGAGAACAAGTCAGGTACATCGTTCCTTCTGATGGCTCAGTGTTTCTGGGATATAAACTCATTCAGCATGGAGGGATTTCCAAATTTTGGCAACAGACTCAAGTTATGGTATAAAAATAACATTTTGTTTTCTCTCTTTTTTCTTATTTTAGACCTAAGGATCTTTTGTTATAAGACATCCAGTTAAGAAATATTGAAACATAAGAGACTTGACCATCAGGGAAAAAAGAAGAATGAGAAATGCTATGAAAGTAACTCCAGATCCAGGCAGGGTAGGAGGTGGGGGGAACAGGAAGAAAAGGAGGCATAACTGGAAAGGCCAGGGGCCAGTCATCTCAGGAAGCAGCTCTGAGACTTGTCATGTCTGAAAAGTGCAAATGTCAATGGATTTTAACCATTTCGAGGTTGTGATCTTTTAAAAAGCTCAGTGAATGTGGAAGTCAATTCCTTCAAATGCAAAATATCTGGCATTCTGGCTGGATGCTTGCTGAGTTTGGGGTATTTCTTCCCCACCTATCTCCTCTCCCACCCCCACCCCATCCCCCAAAGAAAGGTACAAAAGGTTGCAGTTCTGCAGCATTACCATTACAGGGAAGGCACTGGTTACCCACCAGCAGGCGGAAGGAAGACAGGGTCGTGTCACTTCAGAGCTAAGTGCCATAGTGCCTTAAGTATTACTAGGGGCCGGATGTCTGTCAGGGAAGAGGTGTAAGGTGGGGTAGAAAATGTGGAGAGAGAGGAATGAGGGCAAGGGGGGATGGCAGCTGGGGGAGGAGCAACCAAAACCATTAAAAATCTTCCTACAAACTGGATTCTGAACCCATTAAAACATCTAGTATCCTAAAATATTGATCTGAGTCTGGTTTCATTTTTCTTCTTAAACAAATCTAGACCTTTTCTGATTAAGGCTCCCAAAAAATCCTTCCCTCCTCCCACCCACTTTCTCAAGCCCCTCACTTTCCCATCTAAAGTATCAAACCCAAACCTACCAGCTTTTGTCCGCAGGGCTGCAGAGCCGACCTTACCAAGCTGTCAAGCATGAGTCTTTAGCACTGTGAGTCACATGAGACACCTGTGTGTATGGTGGGCACCCCTCTTGGTCCAGTGGGGTCAGGGCCAGATGTGACAAGATGGGGTGAGGGGTGGGGGACATGAGGTTGATGTCAGAGATTTCTGGCTGGTGGTCTGTCTTGCTGGCCCTGTTCCCCACCCTTACACCACCTCTATAGAAGGAAACAAGGCCTCCTGCACTCCTCCCTATCCCACCTCCCTCCTCCTTGCTTCCTCTGGATTTGGGTGGAACAACTCTTGGGGCTTGGAAAGCTTTCTTCTATCCAGTGAGGTAACAGCGTTCTGCCTTCAAGCGAAGTACATGGTGCGCAGAGTATCCTGGTGAACCTGCACGGCTTTGGCGAGGGCCTGGGGGTCCCGCCCATTGCTCTGCCCCGATATGTGGCTCCCCTCTCCACTGAAAAGGAAAAAAATGAAAGAAATCCTTCCTGGTGAACTGAACTGCTGCCAATTACCTCACTCATCCCTGGGGTGCCAATTCCCTTACCAACTTAAGAGAAAACCCATCCCAGGTTTGGACAGATAAGTTGAGGGCAAACTGGAGAGCACCCTTTTTCTTCTACCCAAGGAAAGTTGAGAGCATCTAGTACAACAGACTGAAGCAAAAAGGAAACCAGCCTGATCCCAGGCCTCACCTGTCATGCTCCTTGTCCACCAGGTGGTATCGTGCCCGGAAAGCCACCAAGCGGGCATAGTAGGCAGGTGCTGGGATAGAGACGGAGCGTGTGCATCGTACATAAGTGTGGCACAGCTGGTATGTCAAGATCTGGAGCTCATCTGCTGTGAAACGGTTGTCATCCCAAAGGACATAGTAATGGGATGGTCGGCTGGTTCCCTGGGAAGACAGGAAGGTGAGGGAACCCAGGTTGGGCAGAGGGGATGGGTGATAAGGAATAGGATCACTGTTAAGAATATGGTTGGGTGGATGATCCACCCATGTCAAAAAGCCACCAGTGTCATAAAGCACCCTTCTTATATGCAACCTAAAAGCACATTCAGGGCTCATTAAGAGAGTGATTCTGATTTTACCACTACTCAGTGATACTGATACATTCTAGAAGCAGTGGGAATAAGCAACTAATCTTTGACCCATTGGAAACCCCAGGACATAGCCCAGCTACCTGGATGCCTGCGTGGCTGCACAGATAGAAGTCAAACTCAAATGGGTGGGTGATGTTGGTGTCCACAGTGGTCCCAGCTGGGATGTTACCACTCTTCCCAATCTGTATAGAGACAAACACAACCAAGATCCCAAGACCTGCCTAGCCCTAACCAGGGCCCTGGCTCAATTCTACTCTGACTTCACCAGAATTCCAAGAACAAAGTAGAAGTTGCTATTCCCGGAGGGTACCAGGTATTAATATAATAGACTTCTGAAGTCACACAGACCTGTGTTCAAGTCCTGGTTTTGCCATTTATTAGCTGTGCGATCTTAGCAAGTCATTTAACCTTTCTGAGGTTAAACTGGAGATAACAGTACCTACCTCACAGGGTTGCTGTGAGGAAGACGCTTTGTACAGTGTCTGGCACATAGGAGAAGTTCAATAAATGGTAGTTCCCCTCCCCTTCTCTGGGAGCTGGTCTATATATGGGGTCTAGGCCAGGGAGCTAGGAGGAGGGAGAGGAAGTATAAGGGAATGAGGGGAGGAGGGGGGTACTACAGGAAGGAGGGGCTAGAGGAACGATCATAAGAGCTAGCAGGAAGGAAGGGGCAAGCAAGGATGGATAGGACAAGGACTAAGTCCCCAGACTTTATCTCAAGGGCTTCTTCCCTATCAAGACAAGGGAGACAGGATGAGGGTATGGCTGGTCTCCTCAATCCCTCACTCACTCGCTCATTCTTGTCAGCACAAAAAAGGCGGGTGTGATGGCGTTTCTGCACCACAATGTAAGTGATCCCAGGCTGGTAGTCCTTTTCCAGTTTGATGCAGGCATCACGAATGGCCAGCAGCTCATAGTGGAGGATCTAGACACAGGATGAGGAGGGAGAGAAAGAGACATACAATTCCTTTTGAGTTCACATGCCCTTCTGAACTAAGGGGTTGCCACTTATAATATGGCTATTTGCTCAGCCTCCCTTTCTAAGCTGATGCCCAATAATTACAGTTGATAGTCCCGTCCTGCCAAAATCAGCCTTATACTCAGTTCACCGGGTGTGTTCTTATAAAACCTTGGCCGGGAGGCTTGGCATCAGAAGAGAGCACTCACCTGGTTCCTATGCATATAGAGACCTAAAATCAAGACACAGAATCTAGGTCCACAGAGAAATCACTAAAATTACAATGCCCAAAGTTAGGTCGATCAAGGAGATAATGGGAGTTCCCCTGTGGGCTCCAAGAGCAGACAGGGTTTGGATGACCAGAGAAGAGCAGACATAGTTCCGGAATGGGCGCAGAGGGAGTAGATGAATTCAGTCCTACAAAGAAGCAGGATTATAAGAAAATGGACTAGCTAAAGAAGAAGCCACAGGTAAATAATCACAGGCAATAGTCGCCTGCGGCCATAGGTGTCAGATACAGGGAGTTAAAACTGTATGGTAGAAAAGGATAGAATTTGGAATCAAATAGAACTAGGTTTAAACCCAAGCTTTATCTGGTTGTATTACCTTGAGTAACTTATTCAGTACCTCTAAATCTCATTTTCTCCACATCTGTTAATGTTACTAAGATCTGCCTCACAAAGCTGTTGTGAAGACTAAGATAATTAAAAGTAAAAGCATAGAAAATCTAGTAGCTTAATAACTATTGATTGCTTTGCTAAGCAGTCTGAATTTTAATTCAAAGCTATGTGAAGCCACTAGACATTTGTGAATAGAAAAGTGATATGATAAATTTGTCTGGTATTTTAGGAAATACTGGATGACTTAGAGGTAACTGAGCATAATGGTTAAAAGCAAGGACTTTGGAGGCAGACCAATGTGTCTGAATCCCAGTTCTATCCCTCATTAGTTTGGGTGACAACAAAGACTCATTTAACATTTCTAAGCCTCAGTTTTCTCATTTGTCAAATGGAATAATAAAATTATTATCTCATAGGGCTACCATAAAGTATTAAATAGAACATAAATCAAGTGGTCAGCACAGTTCATGACACGTAAGAAGTGCACAATAAACAATAGTTATAATGCTATTAAATGGTAGTCAATGAGACCAGTTCAGTATAGAAGTCTAAACAATAGATTATGGAGGCTTGGCAAAGAGAATGAATAGGAGGATCATTGTGAAGGAAGGTAAACAGCAGTGGTTCTCAAAGTGTGGTCTCCGGACTAGCAGCACTGCTGAGGAAACTTGTCAGTATTGCAAATTCTAGGCCCACATCCTAGACTCACTGAATCAGAAACCCTGAGGGCAGAGCCCTGCAAATTGTTTTAACAAGCCCTTCAGGTGATCTTGATATATGCTAACTTTGGAGAATCACCGGTCTAAATAATCAGTCTTCAACATGAACCAACTAGTAAATAGGGACTGAGGGCCTCTGTTACAAGAAGAAAGGTCTATAGATGCTCATACACTTCACCCCTCAGTTGAAATCCCCACTCCCAAGCCTATTTCATTTAGCAAAACTCCCTAAGAAGCAGCACACCTCAAGGAAGAGGGAAAGGGCCATGGCCAGACTGTGTGAAGGGTGCCCCACTCCTCCTCCTCTGGCCTCCTGCCACAAGAAGCTTCCAGAGGCTGCATGTGTGGCCAAGCCCAGGCTCTTCCCCTCCCCACCCTCTGTCTCAGAGCTGACACCGGCTGCCTTGTTCTCCACCTGCCAAGATGGCGCTCGACCCTATAGAGCAACATCTTAGACATGTTGAAAAAGATGTTTTGATCCCTAAAATAATGAGAGAAAAGGCCAGAGTGAGGTGTTCTGAACAAGTTCAAGATTTTACCACATGTTGCAAGAACTCTGGACTCCTTATGGTAGTAAAATGCCAAAAAGAAAATTCTGCATTGAAAGAATGTCTGTTTACTATAATGATCCAGCTTTTTATAAACAATACAAAATAGAACACCCAAAGGAAAGGGAAGAATTCAGAAAAACTGGACTTCCTACCAAGAAAATGCTACAGAAGCTTCCTACAAGCACGTAGGCAAATGTTCCAGTGATACTCAAGAACTCTAACATTCATGGAAGTCACTTATAGTATAAATCAACTGAAATAAATAAATCAATCAGCACTCAAAAAAAAAAAAAAAGTAGCACACTTCCCACTGCCAATAGCTAAAAAAGGGTAGCAGCACCTACCCCTCTGTCCTCAGTGTAAAGGTTTTCTGGGCCCTACCTGGGGGAGCTGGCCTTCAGGGACCCCATCTCGGTAGAAGATGATGCGGGTAGGCTTGAAGCGGGTGGACTTGTAGAATTGAATGAGCAGCTCACGCACCATGTAGGACAAGTCTTCAATGATCTCTTGCCGTGGTCGTTGCACCCGCACAGTAGCACAGTATCGGCTGGGGTGGGCATCCATACTGCCTACCACCTGACAGTCAAAGAGAAAGGATCAGCCCCTAGAACCTTTCTTCACCCTCCCTCTAATGTCAGGCTGTGGGTTTGGGGAAAAGCTTCTTAGAAAACTGTGCAATCAAATGAGCAGAGCTTGGGATTCAATGAGCCCTGGTTTCAATCTCTGTTGTATCACACATGTAGAAGTTACTTAATCCATCTGATCTTCTCTTTCCTCTTCTCAGATGGAGGTAAGAATACCTCCTTGCAGTGCTGTAGTGACACATATAAAGCACCTTGCACAGGGCCTATCTCACAGTAGCTGCTTGATAAATTTGATTCCCCTACCCTTTGCAGAGGGGCATGTGAAGGTCTAGCATTACTAGATCAAACAATGACCTCATCCAGCCCTAAGTTTATCCTTTTTTCCATTCAAGTGCTAATCTACTCAGGAACCATATCCATGGTGACAGTGTTCTTTTGATTGATGGAAGTAACATCATTTTCAGAGGGGACAGTGGCCAAAGCATACGCAGGACGGCCACAAGAAAAACAGGGAGAAGCACATTATAGGGTTTCCACTGCCGTAAGACCAGTCTGCCTACAGAAATGTGAGTGTTGAGAAAATACAAGTGGGAAGGAAAGGAAGGCCTGATCCCTAGCATTTTGGAAGCCCCAGGGGACAGGGAGTAGAAAAGTCAGGAGAAAGACTGGAGAAACATCTAATCTACTAGATGGATCAGGGGTAGGGGTGGGGCAGAGGAAAGGACAGTCCCAGCAACTAAATAACTCCTTTAAAAAGGATTTCGGAGAAGAGCTACACAGTCACTCCCCTACATCCCAAAAGCAGGAATGGAGAGTGAGAAATTCAAATGCAGAGCAAGAGTGATGGAGACTGAGCCAAGTCTCTGGCTATATTCTCGCTACTCTCCCTGAAAAAGAGTTTCATATAGAGCTACCTTTATGAAGATTCTAAGGCAATGGGCAATGGGATGGTGAGCTAAATGGAGAAGATCTTATGAAGGGTCAAGAGTCAGAGCTGAGGGAAGGAAATCATGTGTAGTCTTGAGGACTCAGAGCTTAGGAGGAGAACCTTATGAGATAGCTGGAGAGCATCACTCACTGCTGTGATAGAAGGTTTTTTCCCATCCCCTGCTGGGGGGTGTGTAACGTCTGCTCCCAAGAATATCACTGGCTGTTGAAAGACGGCAGAGCTAAGCAAGGAAGAGAAAACAAAATCATGAGGAGTTGGGTTTTCTCTGGCTGGCACCATCCAACACCCACTCTGATCTTCTCCCCCTTGTGTCTGATTCATTCTGCCTGGCTAGAGTCCTGTCTCTTCATCAATTCCCAGCAAGATACCTTAACAAGGGCAAGTGTACAACAGAGTTCATACCGCTGGTGTGGGACTAGGATGTTGTTAATGCCACCAAGTTTGACATTGATCTTGAGGCAGAGGTTGGACAGAGTCTGAGGCGAGGTCTTGACCACGTTCTTCACCTGCACACACTGTGTAGCCATTCCCAAGAGCGTGTCTCCAACACGTTTCACCTCAGCTATGGGCAGGGAGAGAATTGATTAGTGCATTCAACAAATATTTACTGAATTGCTACTAGATGCCAGGTAGTATATAAGGTGCTAGGGAATACAATGCTGACAGGACATATATAATGTCCCTACTCTTACAGTGCTTACTACCTAGTGACTAATTTTAAAAACTATGAAAATTACAATACTGATACATGCTACAACAGAAAACCTCATGGAGCAATGAAAGCACATTAGCAGGGAGTAAAAACTTAGGAAGAGATTCTTTAATAATGACTGAACTGAATTCTGAAGGCAGCAAAGGACTTAGAGAAGAGAGGGAGTTTGGAAGAAAGCATTGCAGACAGAGGGAAGAGCATATAAAAATGCACTATGCTAGAAGATAGCAAGATATGTTTGAGAAATTGAAAGGTCACAGTAGCTAAAACAAAGAGCAAGGGGAGCATGTTTTGAGAGAAAGAATGTGGTCATTAGGCCATTCTATGGAAGAGATGAGGGTAGCTTAGATTAAGAAAGCAGTTGAGTTGTTGAGATGGAGAGAAACACATGAACTCAAGAGATATTTAAGGGACTCACTTATAGACCAGAGACATAAGTAAGGGAAATGAATTTCTATGTATAACTTTTAAATTTCTAGCTTCTGTAATAGGACTAAATAGATCATAAGGTTTTTTTTTGAGACATTTTGAGTTTGAAGGGTTTTTTGTCATCACAGTGAGGATATCAACAGGCAAATCAGTATAGTGGCTGGATGCTCAAAAGAGGAGTCTGAAATGGAGATGCAAATTTGTGCAATATTTAGGTATAGGCAGCAACTGAAAACATGATCTTGATGAGATCACCAAGGAAGATAACACAGTGAAAAGAGAAGAGAGGTTAGATCTGAATCTTGAGGAACTCCCACTATTTGCGGAACAGAAAGATGATGAGTCTGCAAAGGAGAAAAATCCCAAGAGCTAGAATGAAGACCAAAACAATTGTATCATGAATGCCATGGGAAGAAAGAGTATCAAGAAGGAGCAAGCAGTCTACAAAGTCAAATGCAGCTAACAGATCAGGTAAAATGAGGACCAAAAATGTCCTCTGGAATTAGTGCTAATGAGGCAACAAAAAAATTTAGTGTATAGAGGCAAAAACTATTTTGGTGATACAAAGTACCAAGCAGGAAATTTATGATCGATGAAGAATTTGCTATGTTTTCAATGGAAGAGACTTGAGCATGTTTTAAGAAGTTCACTTCCACTTGCAAGAGAAATGGAATAGTTAGTGGCAAGCCAGTTCTGCAGAGAACATTCAGAAAAGCCATATAAAATACAGAAATCATGTTTTTGAAGGCAGCAGAGAGGTGCTGAGGCAACAAGAACTGGAGGGATTAAAATTCCAGACAGGGAGAAAATCCTACAGAGATGAGCTATCTTCTGCAGCTGTTTTTAACCTGTGTATATTTGCTGATTCTAGGTATGGGCAGGAGGCTGAGATTCCAAGCTCTGGGACCACTACCAGGGGACAGGAAAGCAAGAGAGTTTTTGCTCTGTTTAGAGACAGATTAGTTCTAAATATGAAAGGTTAAAAAAAAATTCACATAAAAGAAAACTTTAAATAGTACCTTCATGACCCTGGGATTTCTTAAACAGGACACAGAACTACTAGCCAAAACATTGATAAACTGAACTACATTAAAATTTAAAAGTTCTATTGAACAAAAGACACCATTAAAAAGTAAAAAGGCTAGTCACAGTGCAGAGAAGATATGTGTAATATATATACATACACTCAACAAAGAAACTGGAAAGAACACCTATAAATCAATGAGGAAAAGGCAGTAAAGTCAACAAAAAAAGGAAAAGACTTGAGCAAGCACTTTATTAAAAAAGCTAATGACAGCTTCACCTATTCCATTAAAAAGATACTTAACTTTATTAGTCATCAGAGAAATCAAATTAAAACATAATGCAATATCACCAAAACCCCACAAGAATGTCTAAAATGAAAGAGACAATACCAAGTTTGGTAAGGATGTGAAATATCTAGAAGTCTCATACACTGCTGGTGGAAGTATAAATTGGCATACTTACAATCCACTACTAGATATACACCCAACGGAAATGGATACATACGTTCAAAGGTCATGTACAAGAGTAGTCACTGAAGCATTATTTATAAATAGTCAAAAACTAGAAATAATCTAGATATGTGCAATGTGCATTAACAGCAGAATGGATAAATACATGTAAATTGTGTTATATGCATATAATGGTAAAACTACCACAAACTATGACTAGATACGACATTGATGAATCTCACAAACTTAATGTGTGAAAGCAGCCAGACGCACAAAAAGATTATATGGTATGATTCCACTTATTTAGTTCAAAAACAGGGAAAACTAACTTACGGTGTTAGAAGCCGGAATAGAGGTTACCACTGGTGTGGGAGGCTGTGGTGACTGGTAGTCTGAGGTTGTGGTAATGTTCCACTGCCTGAACTGGGTGCTGATTACACAGCTGACACTTTGTGAAAATTCCCTGAGCTGAACATGTAAAATTTCTCTATGAATAATTCAATAAAAAGTTTACATTAAAAAAAGCCAATAGTATCAACATAGTGGAGAGGAAGGAGTTAAATATACTAAAGACAGGATAGGTATAGTACCTGATAACAACTGGGCAAATGTGACACTGTCCTTCTACACTCTCAGGACCACCAAATGCCAATGGGACTTTGACCTTCAGAGGGAAAATGCCATTTCACCCAGCCTCCCAGGAGGGAGGGTAAAGGGTCTTTAGAAGAATCTGACTGCTTTTCTTATCTGCTGGCTTAATTCCCACACAGATGATCTCACTGACCAGGTAGCATAACCAAGGAATGCATGTAAATGGAAGAAACCCAAGGCCTCAATAAAGGTATGAAGCTAGAGACAAGGGTAACATTACTGAGCCCAGGGAAGGGGAAATTCTGAGTAAGTACTGCCTTCCTCAAGCATGCTATACTATACTCCCAAGGTAAGCCAAAATACTGAATTCTTTCTTTCACAGAGAGAATCAGAAACATGGATACTTCCTTAAGGCATTTCTAAAAAGCAACCTTATCATCCATACTAGGACCCAAGAAAGATATGGATTGAAGAGCAACCAACTTCCCTCAATAAGTATTAATAATTACTGAGTATCTTCTCAGTGGGAGTTACTACCTTAGGTGTACATGTGTGCAGAGGGAAGAAGTTTTCAGAACAGAATCAGATCTAATCCATGCTCAAGATATGATGCAGCATAGTAACTGATCAACGGCCTGATAAACTAGAGGAATTCAGACTGAGACAAATTTCACACTCCAGGGGGGATGTCACGAATACAGAATAAGTAGCATTTAAATTGGGCCTTAAATGATGGAGACAATTTTAAGGGCAACATGGGGACAAGAAGAAGGGTATTCAGATATCCCAGGCAAAGGCAAATGACATGAGCAAAACCAGAGATTGGAAAGTACAGACAAGAAATGAGCACTTAGAGTGTCACCTATATGCAAGGCACTGTGCCAGATGCTGCATTTTATATAATTAATTCATGAGGCTTGGAAAGCTTAGGTATTAAATAATTTGCCCAAGACAGATGACTAGGATAGCCAGGCTTAACTCCAGCTCTGTTTAATTCTCGAACAAGTGATCTTTCCAGGATGTGTGGCAAGTGAACACTGCATGATAAAGCTGAAAGTTTAAATTAAGATCAGGGCCATGAAAACCCTTTAAGTAGTAATGAATGGGAACCAATGAAGGGTTTTTCTGTTGTGTGTTTGTTAAGAGATGGGGTCTCACTCTGTTGCCCAGGCTAAAGTGCAGTGGCACAACCAAAGCTCACTGCAGCCTCAATCTCCTGGACTCAAGTGATCCTTCTGCCTCAGCCTCCCAAGTAATTAGGACTACACACACACGCTACCATGTTGGGCTAATTTTTTTTATTTTTTGTATAGACAAGGTCTTGCTATATTGCCCAGGCTGGTCTTGAACTCCTAGACTGAAACGATTCTCCTGCCTTAGCCTCCCAAACTGCTGGGATTACAGATGTGAACCACCATGTCCCGTTGACTTTTTTGGTAGTACAGTCACAGAAAGTCTTACCTGATGATCTATTCAAGAAAGTCTTGAGAAGGAAGGTTAGAACTAAGCTGAGAAGTATGGGTAGAGAGCAAGGAATGTATCTTGAGAAAGATTGTGAAAAAGAGCACTGGAAGTAAAGCAAAGAGAAGACAGACTGCCTCCAAAGTTTGAATGAAGGTACTCAGAAACAACTGTGTTGCCAAACACAGAAAAGAGAAGCAAAGAGAAGAGTTTATAGAGAAGCCAAGCCACTGAAGAGATGGTCCAACAAAACACTTTCTAAGGGCACAGACTGTTATATTCACCAATGTATCTAGGATCTTGCACAGTGTTTCACACATGATAGATGATTAATAAACTCTTGCAGAAGAAAAGGAGAGAGGCCAAAGGTACAGACAGGAGCTGCAGAAGGTTCAAGGGTTAGATCAAGACTTCAATAATATAACATATAATGATAGGTGATGATTGAAGCAACCAAAATGAATAAGAATTTCAAGAGAATGTAAAAACAGAGAGGGCAGAGGACAGAAACCTGGCAAATACCAGCCATTCCTGGTAATGACAAAAATTAGTAAGGAGAGACAGGAGAAAATATGCAGAAGTCAAGGGAAGGGGACAACTGAGAAAGGTCATTGGCAGCCCTTTGTAGAGGAGGTTTAGGAGAAAGGTAGATAGGAGGCAAGAGAAAGTGGGCATAGAGAGTGTAGAGAACTCATTCAAAAGGTTTGATGAAAACAGGACGACAAAAGCTAAAGGAGATGGCAAGATTGTGGTAATGTGCACTAGGATGGGGAATCTGAAGATGTTTGAGAGTTGAAAGGTATGAAGTCCCAAAGGTAACAGGATAGGTTGGAAACGAGAGCACAGAGGAGTTGAGCAAACTCAGAGGAACATCTCTTCATTTGAAGCAGGAGAGGTAGAGAAAACAGAGCATAAGAAGTGCTGAGCCACAGACTTATATAGTCTCTCCTATTCTAAAAAGAAAAGAAAAGAGGAGAAAAAGCCTCTCAAAAAGTCCAAAGCATTATCAAACCACCACCACACATTCTGGTTGAGTGTGCTGCATAGTATCCTGATGAACAACTCACCCCTAAAGATAGCAATCTGGACTGACCCATCTCTGTATCTGGCCCAGCTGAGCCTGGCATAAAAACAAGCACTCAGAGGACTCCAGTAAATGTTACTGGGAGATAAGGTGAGCATCTAATTAGGATCTAGGATGACTGAATGGCTCACATAGGCTGCTCTTTCTCCTATAAGAGGAGCACTGACATTAAGGAACAGCTCTAGCTAGAGGCAAGAATTTACATGAAGTCTTCCCTACGAGTCCCCAGGGAGCTACCCTGAGAAGAATCCCACCATTGTTATCACTGTCCCAAGAAAACTGTACCATACACTGGTGTCTTCCCTGGCAGGATGACGATAATGAGCTGCAGCCCTGAGTAGGTGTTCTTGAGATGCCGGAACATGGGCTCCACGCTGTCTGCCCCCTGCGCATATTTGCAGAAACAAGGCTGACCCTGGATAGGCATCCCTGCATCCTTGGAAATCTTCCGCAGCTGGTCTGTGAAGTTCCTGTAGCACAAGCATGGTCGTGACAGAAAGCAGTAAGTCCCACTTTAATCCTCTGGCCAAATGTCTCCATCTTAGGTGCTCAGCACTATGAGAGGGACTGAGAGATTCTAACATGAATGAGACATAATCACAGCTAGCGCAAAATGTGCATTTATAGTTGAGTGTGACAAGACAGCTTGCCAAGTGTTCAATGACAGGAGCAAAGAGATGAGGGAGCCCGGAAAAGGGACCTATGGGAATTCTCAGGGTTCCCACCTTGCCCCACTCAAGCAGCTGATTCCTGTGCTCCATTACATGTCCAAAGAGACAGGCAGATGACCAAGAATAAGGCCTTTTTGCTCAAAATAAATGAGGTTCCAACAGTCATGGGAGCACAGGAGATGCTCAGTAAAAATGAGCTCCCTCCTCTCCAACTGGTTCTTTGAAGCCTAACAGCCAGTAAAATAAACTTCATTCCTTTGGCTTTAGGGCTTTACCCTGGGAAATGAAGACAAAATTGGAAGAGAAGATACATGTACAGTAGAGTAAAAAAATCAACCTACATAAACATACTGACAGACTAAAATGAGTAGCAGGAAATTTAATGTGAAAATCTTGCATTGAAATTATAAGCAATAATGTACAGAGAATGAAAGCAATTACTTAGGAGATATTATATAGAATATAAATACCAATGATAGTTCAGTTAGAAAATAAGTATTTTTCACATATTTCATAAAAATGCAAAAGAAAATACAGTACAATACTGTTATGCAAAATTTAAAATCATTTATATACATATAGGTAAATACAATATAGAAATTAGATAGGAAGGTTACAATAAATTGTGACAGTGGCTGCATTAGAAGGGAAAAATAGGACTACGGTGGAGGATATGAAAGAACATGTTTATCTGTAATATTTTATTTACTTTTCAAAAAAGTATAAATATGACAAAACTTATGATGGATACATGAGTGCCTGAGGTGGTATTCTCTAAATTTACTATTTCTAAAAATTTTTTTCAAAATTAATGTTAGACTAAAAAAATACAATCTAATCATTGTTTCATGTAAATAAAAACTAGGGCTTTGATGGACTACTAATGGTATTTCTTCCATTTCTCTGTCTTGTATACAACTGCAGTGTAGCTAGCTACAAAAAAAAGCATATGTGTTACCAGATTTCATTAACAGTGGGTCTCTACTTGAAGAAAAACAGTATTCCCAATCTTCTCTCTACTACCAGACCACACTTAGGATATTGTGCTGAGGCCACAAAGTGTTGAGAGATGTATAGGACGGGGAAGGTCTTGAAATCCTGTCCTAAAGGTGACACAGAAGTAATGGGGCCTCTTTAGCTAGAAGAAAAATTCTGAGGGTTGAACCTAGGACTCCCTCACCCATTCCCAACTACTAGTTTCTCCAACTCCACAGCAATCTTCATGTTTTCCCCTCTTCTCAGTGGGAAGGATGCCCTTTCTCCATGCTGTGGATCCCACCCCCTCATACACACTTAGGGACTTTGCTCTATTTATTTTTCAGTTTCTCTGAGTTAGCTTACTATGCACATTCTCCCTGGACAATCTCATCCACTGCCATGGTTAAAGAGTCAGAAATCTTTGCCTTTAACCCAGAACCACACATCTAATTGGTTACTACTGACCCAGATAGACAAAACACATTCTTATCCCATATATCTAAGGGTCACTGGGAGAACGGGAGGCTTGATAAACTGACCTCTTCCAAGTCTAAGATTCTAAGGTTTATCAGTTCCTATACCCCAAAATGGCCAAAACAATGGACTATTTCCCGAAAGAACTGGAAAAGGGAAGGACATGGGAGTAAGAGAGATGCACAGAGAGAATAGAGCTGCCAGTGAAGTGACTATAGCACAAATGCGAAGAGCTGGGAGTCTTTCCAATATGCTAAGGGCCAGTCCTCCCGCCAAGGCCAGGAGTAGCCTGGTCTAAATGGGGCAAATATCCAAAGAACTCAGGAAAAGGGACAAGAACCACCCATTTAGAAGAAGTTACAGTTATGATGGTGGTGGTGGTTGTGTATCCGTGAGGGGAGAGGGAAGAATGACAAAGCGTGGGTCCAGAGTCCCCAGATCCACCAGGAATTGCTAGAACTAATTCTTGTGAAGACTCCAAAGCCAGATGAACCCACCAGAGCACACATCTCCATTACCCTCATCACTACTCAAAATAGTCATCTCCATTGATTCTCTTCATCCCCAGAGTACACTGACTCCACTCCAGAGCCAGAGAATGAGAAGTCACCACTTCAAAAGACAGCAGGAACCAAGAAACTGTATGCTTTATGTGGGTGTGTTTTGTGGTATTTTAAACATATCTCAATAAAACTATTAAAAAAAAAAAAAAGACTGCAGAGAAAAGATCATGACTTCTTCACTTACTCATTCACACACTGGAGCCATCAAGGGGTGGGGAATCTGCAGCCTTGGGGCCACATGTGGCCTTGAGGCCAAAGGTTCTTCACCCATCTAACCTGTTTTTTAAAATCATTTGGCTAGGCCGGGCGCGGTGGCTCACATCTGTAATCCTAGCTCTCTGGGAGGCAGAGGTGGGCGGATTGTTTGAGCTCAGGAGTTCGAAATCAGCCTGAGCAAGAGCGAGACCCTGTCTCTACTAAAATTAGAAAGAAATTATCTGGACAACTAAAAATATATAGAAAAAATTAGCTGGGCATGGTGGCGCATGCCTGTAGTCCCAGCTACTCGGGAGGCTGAGGCAGGAGGATCACGTGAGCCCAGGAGTTTGAGGTTGCTGTGAGCTA
>CAUYSK010000594.1:0-11427 GCA_963575035.1 Avahi laniger | reverse complement strand
TAACTGTCTAAAAAATCCATGATGTCACACATTTTTCTTCGTCTGGAGTACAAAATATTTTGTCATAAAAATGGTAAAGATTTAAAATGATAATAAATGCAGCAAAACAAGTGTAGTGATGTCACTTTTTTGTTTTTTTTTTGTTTTTTTTGTTTTTTGTTTTTTAGATTTCAAGGCAAGGCACGTAATGTGGACATTATATCTTCGTGCAAATTAGGATTACTGGAAAGAGTATTTTTAATTAAAATTTTAAGAGACATAGAGGCAAAATGTGTCTGCCCATGCACACTATGGATCTGTCAATACAAGAAATTTGTTGAACAAGGCTAATGTCTGAAAGCACCATGCAAGTTTTCAGCACCCTGATTACATTTGTTTTCTCAAGAGTGCGTTTTTATATCCTACACCCTGGCGTTCCCAGTTTGTAAACTGTAAGCTTTACCCTTGTGACATGGATTTGCCTGCCTCTTTGTCTCTATAATGCAGATTTTATAGAACCTTTTGTACACCCTATGGGTTCTTGATGCAACCAGTAATTTTAAATAAATAAATTCTACCTCCAAGGAGGCTGCAGCTAAACCAACATAAGTGCTGTGTTTTCATTAATTTTATTTTTCTCAAGCACATGATTTGTCTTGATTTAATGCCTTTTTAATGCCCTCAAAAACTGAGGGGAAAATAAATTCGCTCAAAATTATTTTAAATTCTTTTTAATCCCCTCAATTTAGAGTCCAAGGGCTGAAGGACTTATAATCATGATTCCCCTTTAGATATAAATTTATAAATTGCACTTGCCTCTGTTAAGTGTTTCTTTTGTGGGGAAAATATTATATTAATTTTTACTGTTGCATGCAGAGATAACACTTCACCTACATAGAGGCATTTCTTCCATAGAGCCTTTGTGTTCAAACTGTTTTTTTCCTTTTTTCTTTTTTTTCTTTTTTTTTCTGTTTTTTTTTTTCTTTTTTTTAAGATTTCAAACTGGGTTACACACTGGAAAAGGCTGGGTTAAGGGCCAAAATTTAATAAATCTGTACTGATAACTAAAGGCTACAGAGATTTTATATATTTTTTTTTAACTTTTAGAAATCAGAGTGCTTACAAAATGGCTGGCTCATGGCTCCGTCACCCAGCACCTCTGACGCTGCCTCCTAGCCTTCGTTGGTGAGATAACCAGGAATAGTGATTCCATGCGTAAACAACAAGAATACTAAACCAATAAAACTAGCTTATCATGCAAATATTAAGGCATCTAGAAAGTCAGTTAAAATATATTGTCATAGAGACAGAACATCTATTTCCCAGCGGACTTCATGTAACAAAGGCTACGTTGCAGGGGCTGCGATCTACCATCAGTGAAATATCATCGACCCTTTTATGTCATTACAGTTTCAACCTTAAGGGAATTAGTGATTGTAAGTGCTGCAATTGCTGGTCTATTATCTTCTTTCTTCAGTTTCTTTCCTTTCTCCCTTTGTTTTGTTTTGTTTTGTCCAGTCTTCCTCTTTTCCTTTTTTTTTTTTTTTTAAATTTCTTAGACTATTGTTGTATTTCTTTTTCCCTCAGTTGCTTGTTTCTGCTTGAAGGAAAGGTTCTCCAATTATGTTCAAACCGTAATTTTGGACATTTGCCGGTAAGATGGGTGTCCTATTTGACACTTGGAAAGGAACCAAGCTAGCCCAGGTACCAGGACTGTTGAGAGGAGAGGGGCAGCAGAGGAGGAAAGAAAAAAAGAAAAAAAAAAACAACACAACATTACAATCTACAACAATATGAGAAATACACATTCCAGATGCATCAAATTACTACCATAACTTTTTTCAGAATTACAGTCTAATATAAGATAAATGTGCCAAATTATGCTTATTATACCTATATATACTATGTGGTTTACTCCTTTCATGTAAAGTAACCGTAATTGTGAGGCAGAAAAACCTGGAGCAGGACACACACACAGTTGTTGAACTCTAATTGATTTGAGAATATTCTTCCTAAAACATCGCATCCACTTCAATGTAAATGCTATATGATTTTTTGGCTGTTCAAAAAAAAAAAAAAAAAGAAAGAAAGAAAAAGAAGAAAAGCAGCAATCTACACTGGTACCAATATAGTTTGCCAGTTATATTCTAATCTTGTTTTACCTTTAATTCACAAGCAATTCAGTGGTAAGATGGGTTTCAATTTTTTACCTGCCTATTGGGTTGAATAAAATTGAAATGTGAAATGAAAGATATTTCTTTCCCTCTCACAACAGGAAAAATATATTTTTGTAGACAGGCCTGTGAACGATATGCAATTGGAAATGCCTAATTATCAAAACATACCTTAACCAGAGTTTTTTAGTGAACACAAAACAAATGAAAATCGTAGAACCAAAATGGAACACAGCTTTTTTTGTTCTCTACAGAATACCCATTGTGAGAGAAAACATTTATAGGAGGCCACAAGGGTCTCTGCTTGTGCTTATTAGTTCTACAGCTCTCTAGTGGTTTTCTTATCCTCCTCTATTAAGTTACTTTTAGAGAGAACCAGAGTTTTCCTTCCAACTCATGTTTTCTTACATTGGCTTGCAACCGAAGCCTGAACATTCCCTGCTCCTCCCCTCAGTAATAATACCGCGACTGAGCTGTTCCGAATATGGGGAACCGGGAGGGCCAATGGGAGCGTGTGCTGGAGGAAGTAAGCAGATAGGATTTCTGTTTCTCTCCCATCAGCTCAACTTTTACCTATGTGGAATTTGGGGCTGTTAAAAAAAAAAAAATTTTTTTTGAAAAACATTTCTCTCATTGCTTCTGGTATAATCTCTCATTAAAGAAGTATCATATGGTGGAAAATAACACCAGATCTACATATCGCAAAATAACCCCACACCATACATTTTGGAGTATACCTAATCTGATGTATTGCTTGTTTCAACACTCAACTCAGAATGAATGTCTGCTAAGTAACAGCTTCATAAATAATCATGAACCAAGAAAACATCAAACTGACAATTCCATACTTGGTTTAGTCACAGCCTCGCATGGAGACATACTTTCAGTGTTTTAAATTTCATTTAGTACCCTTTGCTTTACTTTTGAAACCATGAGGTAAGATGGACACTGTTACTGTGGCTATCAATTTAGACATGCTCGTTAGTTTGTGTTTGAATTCCAAAGGTACTAAAACCTTTATGGAATAATAACCTGAAGAAGCAAATTTGCATTTAAAAAAAACTTGATATATACTGTTTTTCACTCTGGTAATACCTCTATGTAAAATGTTGTTTATTGCTATATGTCTAAGTACATATTTCTGAGTTAATATTTCAAAAAAAAAAAACCAGAGTGACCTTTCACACTCAAGTGATTTTTTTTCAAGTGAGTTTATAATTAGACTACAAGCTCCATGACAGCAAAGTCCGTCTCCCTTTTTGCTAACCATGCAATATGAACCTAGCACGTGGTAGATATTCAATAAATTTTTGGATAAAAAATCAATTAATTATTTCAAATCACACTCAAATATATATTTTTAAAAGGTTTTTGCCCAAGATTACATATACTCATGAATACCTTGTGATTTAGTCTCCTATAAAAAGAAAATAGACATCCCATCTCTGAATTTAAAATTAGAGATACTCAGCATTAACAAAAATTGATTATGCAGGAATAATCACATTCAAACTAAAAAGATATTTCCTTATTATCTGATGAGAAATTATCATTCTAAAGAACAAGAATATGTGTTATTGAAACCTTTTCTAAGATACTTAATTGTTTTCACATATTTCTTTCTTTCCACACACATTTTCAATAATTACTTCTGTGCTTTGCACCATATATTGGGAACAATGTTACATAATGCATCATGAAACTTATTTTCCCCTCAACTGTGTTTCTACTGCACTTTGTACACAGTCCTATTACAGCATTTATTACTTCATATCATAATTATCTGTATCTATGATTATCTTATTGACTGAAAGGTGAGCTCCATAGAGAAAATGACCTAGCCTTATGTATCTCTATAGAGTCTGGCCACAGCTGACGCTATTTCTTAACAAATAAAATAAATTCCAAAAATGGATATCCATTGTTTTTAACCTGAATAAGAAGTATGTATTAAAAGCAAAACGACCAGCTAAAATAGATAATCCTTGAGAGTAAAAGATTATGTCAACAACAAGTAAATCGTTTTGCAAAATCAACAAGAGTTCCAAATTAAATGAGCTTAAGAAAGCCATTTAGAGGTTTCATGCTTTAGGGATATAAAGTATATTTGAATGATTGAAAATAGGTATGGCTCCTTAAATGGACAAGTTTACCAGCTAATGGCAGAATTCAGGGTTTATTTTGCAATAGCTTTCTTGCTCAGTTCTTTAGAAGAGACATATATCATTATTCTTTGGAAAATGCTCAATAAAAGTAAACTGATGCTAGTCACTAACAGAACTCTTGCTGCAGAATGCCTGACAAATTTAATTTAAATGTTTATTTAAACCTTTCAAGCCTCCCATCCTACATTATGGTTATATCAAAATTGCAGAGTGCAATATATTTGTCAATACTGTTTATGAACCTTTGGGGAAAAATAAATCTCAAACATTAACACTATGCAGATCCCATATATGAGTTTTACAAGTCTCTTATTGCCAATTTGTAGGTTAAGTTCAGAACTATAAGGCACATTTTTTAGAGCTTTTTTTGGTAGTCCCATTGAAAAAAACCTGGTAAAACTAATTTAAAGACTATGATAGCAAATGTAAAGAAAAATGCTTAATCAAACAAAGTAATAAAGATCATTTAATTTAAAAACACAATGCTTAAAGTTGCGTAGCTATTTAGGTAAAAATGTAACAGTGCTTTTGATATATCTAACTTTCTCTATACGTAAATTAATGCCAATAATAGTATGTATGGATAAAATAAACACACATATACATACACAAATTAGTATATGTAAAATGCTTAATAGTTTTAATTCATAGTAGAATTAGAATTACTATATGGATAATCTTAAATTCAATCCAACAATCTGCATTCTATTAAGAGACATGAGAATACAACTAAGAGGATTTCAAAATATTCAAGGTCAAATTCAGCTACTTGAACAATATATCTTCAAGCATGCATTTACTTTGTTTTTATCAAATTTTCCAAGGCCAAATCACCTTTCTTTAGGCAAACAGAAGATGAGCATGACTGAAGGTTGAAAGCACATCTTTAGAATATATAAATTGGCCATAACCATCAAAAAAGAAAAGAATATAATTATTCTGTGAAAAATCAGGCACAAAAAAAGCACAAACTATTTCGATAGGACCTTAACACAAAGCACAACTCACCCTAAAGATGACTACTCTGTGCAATATAATGAGATATTTCATTATAAAAAATTATATAAGTACTAAATCAAAATTCCAAATTAAAATGTCTCATATCACAGATAATATTTTCACACTATTTTGCCCAAACCGTATGATGTGGCTTTCCCTAAAAGAGAGGAAGCCCACAAATTATCTTGCCCTTAAGATGCACTAAGAGTAGGGGATGGTCCTGCTTCATTGCGTGCTAATAACACTACCTCTGAAACACTGTCTTTCTTCTGGGCATCACTCTTCAAACAAAACAAACTTCATGGCATTTCTTTGTTGAAGACACTCACCAAGTCATGTCATTTAAAGAACAGGTGAAGGGAGACGGGGAAGACATGGCAACTGAGTTGGAAAGAAATATAGATGACTTCTGCGTGATTCATTCAGGTAGACAGATATAGCACAAAGGGAGAGACTTCCAGATCACTCTGAGCACTTACTATGAGCAAGGTTCCATCTTTGTTGTTTTACATACACTGTCACTTAATTCTCTCAAAGAGCTCTTGAGCTCTCTCTTGGCTATATCATTATTCCCATTTCAAATATGAAGAAATGGAAGTAAGATAAGTTACTTGCTCACAAGTCTTCCACCTATTCCTCTGGTATGAATCATTTCTGTCAGATTTCCCTGGCCATTTCACTATGTAACATTGTCTCCACAGGAAGTCAGACATTGGCCCAACATAAGGAAGAACTTTCGTACAGAGTTTTCTGAAGACAAAATTTATTTGCTGCAGGAGACAATGAACTTTTTATATCCTACACCAGCTAGATTATAATCTAGCTAAAGAGGTTGATGCAGAAGAGACTCGTGCATGGAACATGTGGTTGATCTGGGTAGCCAAGCAATCTGACATTCTATGTGTCTGTCTCCTCTGAAAATAAATCTAGTTGAAGTTCTACTAGAGTGACGCTTACGGTGAAGGTTAAGGGGGAAGAAGATACGCACTTCTTCCCTTTAAAAATGATACACTATATTTTACTTATCTTGGATAAACTGGATTAAATAGCTGGTCTTTGCAGATACGAGGAGTAATAGACTGCACCTTTCAATGAAAGAAAGAGAGACAATTTGCTCTGTGCAGCCAAACCAACATTTGATGGTTATGTTTTTAAAAATTATGCATTCTGTGACTATGTCTTCTCAGCCAAAAAGGATTAGGCCCTTAGCTTTTAGATCCACTGAAGAACAATTAGGCCCTTAGCTTTTAGATCCACTGAAGAACAATAGGATGCCAAATAAACATATGTGAAGCCATTTAGTTGAGTCAGAAACCAAACAAAGACTTCACCTATTAGTCTTGAGAGATAAAAATGATAAGAGATATTAATATTTTAAGAATGGCAAAATTCACTTATTATTAGTCTGTGTTTATTTGATAATGAATTGGGCAAACCATTTGTTAAACAGTTTATAAAATGTCAAAGCATCCAGTACACTGATACCTTTCACAGGAGTAATAATATTGCCCATTTAGAATTTACATACTTATTTAATCATGAGGCTACCATATCTACTGAGAAGACAGTAAGTACTCTTTCAAGAAACTTAAAAAACATTACAGGAATGAATCACAAAGAATTGTATATAGTCATACATACCTCAACGATACCAATAGCCACGTTATTTATAGATAACAATAAAAATAAGCAATGGCACAGAAAGCATGGGGAATAAATAATATAGATATTTTAATTTAAAAGAAGGATTTGCTTTTAATTCCTTTGCACCAGTTTCAAATAGCCCCAAGAAGGAAAGTTTTTTACTTCCTTGGCTAAATACTCTAATTTTATTGGCACAATATTAACACGCAAGTATTAGTGTTTCTCCCAAAATGGACAATAAATAATTTTCCTCGTTAATAGCTAAAAACATTTCTGGAAAAACCAGGCAAAGTGAGTTAATTAAGTATCAAGTAAGAAACCATGCTGTCCTGGATTGCACATGTGTTCATTTGGATTGGGTGCTTACTTGAATTTAACACAAAGGCTGCAGATTAAGTCTTGTGAAAAAATGTTCACTCAGACCAGAGGAAGGAATAAAGGAGTGGCATTTAAGTTGACTCAACATATTAGAACAAAGAAAATGGTACCTGATAATTATACTAGTTGCTAGCACTTACATAGTGTGTGTTACTTGTGTGTGTTGTTTGACAGGCACTGTTCTATGCACTTGACCTGAAAGCTTTTAATCCTCAGAAAAACCTATAAGAAAGGACTGTTATTATCCTGATTTTACAGATGAGGAAACTGAAGCTAGGAAGTTAAGTGGCTTGCTCAATGCATATTGCTGCAGAGTTGCAGAAGTCAGGATTTGAACTCGAACAATATGGTTCTAGAATCCATATTTTTATCCACTACACTTTATCTCATCTGCCTCTATTGTCAAATACATTTTACTTTTCTCACTGGACTAGAATTTATATTACCACTGAATTATATAAGAGAGTCTATGAATTAAGATTCTTATCACTGGGACACACTGAAATTCCTATGGAAGTATAACTCTTGAGCCCAAATTTCAGCACAAATAGCTATATATTTTTTATCCAGTTGCTTTTCAGCCGAATGCAATATTTGCCTTTATTTTATGTCTCTACGCATGTGGCTGTGTGTTAATAATTTGCTTGTTCAGTTCCACTTTAGATGAGGCTAGACTGAAAGTGAAATATACAAAGTGCTTTACATAGGTCTCGTGTTTCTTCGGTTTATTCTTCCCATTTTTAGGGATCATTATTGCCATCTGAATGATCCTATTTGCATGCAAGATGATTTCTAATGATTATTACTATTTGTAATAATCTGTATCAGAAAGCTCCCTGGCTAGCTCTTACCTGAACTGCAAAGTACTCTTGTGGGCTCTCTGGGAAACACCAAATATCATAAACTGCAGGTGGCTCATGGAATTATTCTAACTGCAAGCAATAGCACTTCATAGTAATGAAAGAGAAATGTATTTGTTTCTTAACTAAGTAGGTAAATAGCTTTCTTTATTGCTATTCCTTGGGGACCAACGGTTTTGAAAATAGCATATCAAAATGGTAGGCCATCAAACCTCATTAATTTATATTCAATTGTTTCAGACGTGTTTTGTTATCGGGCCATGCTAGATTGAATGTTAACTTTACCATGCATGAGTGCTAGCATTTTCTAAGTAAAATAATGGCATCTGCCAGTGAAATATTTTATCTAACGAAGGGCACAGGGCAAGAAAAGGCCTCACATACAGGACCACTGTCACTAAACATTAGATGTGCTCATTACAGTTACTGAACTCTTAGTAAAAAACTTACATAATCCTACAAGACCCTTCAACACAGCAATCTATATACTTAAAAGCAATAAAAACTTATTTTCTTAAAATATTTAGTTTAAATAAATATGGAAAAAAGCTCTTCCCTTCAACAGGCCAAATTAAGCAGATTTAAAAAAATATGTTTGATCTTTTTCATATTTTAGAACTGAAATGAAAGATGAATAATTATTATGAAGATGACTAATTATAAATAAATTACAGTACACACATGCATACATATATAACAATTTATGTAGCTGTGGGAGGGTTTAGCCAATTAAAAAAATATAAAATTATCAGGCTCGAAGTAATTATTTTATCTCCTCCCACAGACCATGCCACAGTGGAGAAGCCCACATGTTGATTTCCAGCCCCTTTCTCTCTCTGTATTCCTCTCTAACCCTGGGCTCCTTTTCAATGCCATTGTTGCAAGTGCTACTGCTCGTCTTATTTGCATATGTGATTCTTCAACAGCAGACAAAATTCTCTACGAAAATGGTGCTTCAAAATAGTGCCTTTCACTAGAGAAAATCACCCAAGGCATACTAAATTAAATAGAAACGTAAGTTTTATACAAAAGCAAAAAGAGATTCTTTCACAAATGGTTTTCATGTAAAAGCAAAAATCAGCATTATTTGCACAATTTCACCTCTAAAGGATGAAACTTACTTGGATCAGAATTCTGAAAGCATAAAATTACACATGACTAAGGAACTGAACACATTTGAATATTGCGCTTGCTACTCTGTTCACATGGGCAGATCTTCCTTCTTGTAAAACAAAGTGAACGCAGGAAAGAATAATTGTAAACTTTCTACAGTTTCTCAATATTCAAAATTCGTGCTCTTCAATTTCTTGAACTTAACTAGGGCTTTGCCTTTTCTTTTTTCTTCTATAGTTTATTATGTTTGTTATATATATTCATTCACAGCTTTTTTATTTAAGTAAATATGACAAAAAATGTACCATATACCCTACTAACAGCACTAACAAACATGAGAATCAAAAAAGATAAGCAGATAATGGTGCATCGGTTGCTGATAGCCCTGATTTCTTATGGATGCAATGCATATGTAAATATGGCACTTTACATAAAACATACTCAAATAAAGTAGGTGTTTAATATACTTCTTTTCATTGCAAAGGGTTAATCAGCAAGGTTTACATATGGGAATTTTCTGAATCATGCTCCTCCCTCTCCAGTAGTGCTGCCAAAAATCATCTGACAGGAAACGTAAGATTAAGTTTGTCCTACCTAAGCGAACAAAGAGTGCTCTGAACAAGCCACCGGTTTACTGCAGAGCGGGAACTTTTCTAATCCTGCTGGAATCTGCAGCGCTGCTCAGAAAATATCACGGAAAAAGTTGTTTTCTTTCCTCTAACATCTTGTCTCAGGATCATCTCATTTTGGTCACACTGCAGATCCTGCTGCTTCCCCCATAAAGGTTAACTTAAAGCTCCAAACATAATCATGTGGAAAATGGACATTATTGATTCCTATGGTCCATTGTTTCCCCATCCTAAGTCCCTGAAGTTCAAGTTCAATCTGGAATTACATCATGTCTGGTTTCTCCTGGTTACCAGACGGCTTGAGACGTGACCACAGCTACAGAAAAAACAAACAGCCTTCTTCACGCTTCGGCTCCCCTATCGATTCAAACGTAAACTTTTTTTCTTTCTCTCAAGTATGCTTCAAGTATGGAGCATGGTTAATTTAGAGATTAAGTTCCAAATTAGATTATCTAATGGCATCTTAATGGATTGCTGACCCATTTCCTGTGGGATGGCAGCATGCAAGTCTGGCTGGAATACAATTAATTTCTTAGGAAGTGTTCTGAAGAGTTTGCCTAGATAAAAAGGAAACGTCGTGTTGTACAAATCTTTCTTTATAAATAGAGAAAGTTAGGCAAAACTACAACATATTTTTTTCAATGGCCAGATCACAGATGTCGTGGGTCTGTGAAAACCAGATCAAGACCATTTTTAAGAACAGTAACGTTTTTAGTTTTGATTTTATAACAGGTGCAGATAATTTTGATGAGAATGGAGTAATTTCCTTAAATAGAATATTCGAATACAAACAGCAGCCCTAGTTAGCAGTGCCAGTACCAAACAATGGTCATGTGCAGTTTTGGCTTTTGCAGTTCTCCACCTTGAACCAAAGATTCTTCCATTCATTTACCTTATCAGCATTTCTATCATAGTCCCAGAGTGGTGCTAGGGGCCCAGAATGGTGTATAAAAAGTAGAACATTTGAACACACTTTAGAGCTGACAGCTGAAAAGGAAATTCAGCACTCGGAGAATAAAGCTCCCCCCAGGAACTCCAGGAACAACCCAGCTGTTGTACTGTAGTTATGTGTCAAGATAACAAACTGAGAGCAGGAAATGCTAACCTAGTGAATTCATAGGGATGGTCTAAGTGTAATGTTGAAATAAAAGTTAACTCTTAATATCATTTAAGGGACAGGATACATACTGCCCTTATCATACATGCCACATATATGTGGAGATACACACATACATATACACACATGCAAACACATGTATGTACATATAAACATATGGTTTGCAACCCAATATTGCAAATTGTTTTGTTTAAATATTCATTCTTAAGCCTTTTTAGAGCATACATTTTTCTTTTTTTTTTTTTTTTTTTTTTGAGACAGAGTCTCACTTTCTTGCCTGGGGCGAGTGCCGTGGCGTCAGCCTAGCTCACAGCAACCTCAAACTCCTGGGCTCAAGCGATCCTACTGCCTCAGCCTCCCAAGTAGCTG